>RQWE01000158.1:0-49694 GCA_004028395.1 Leptographium galeiforme
AAACGCAATCCTAAACGGACTTGCTTTTCCTTCTAAATACTGTATGCCTAAGGACGTCTTCTTTATTGTCTTCTTTATATTGTTCTCTTGTTGTTTGCTTAGCTAGCTCTACCTCCCTCCTTTTTTAAGAAAGGGGGTGCTGTTCTTAACTTATATAATTAAAAAGGGCGGTAGTAAGTGGCAGAAAATGTTCTACTATTCTGATTAGTCGGGTGGGTATCTACAATTAAGCGATCTTAAACGGGATCACTTTTACGATCCTAAACGGGATTGCATTAGCGCTTTCTGTTTAGGATCGCTAATTGCTAATAACTAAGGGGTAGTTACTAGTTATAACTTACTCCTCCCTTAAAACATTTTTTAGCACTTATTACATTAGTAAAGAGAAGGAGTTATAGATAAAGGGAAGGAAAGGATAGGTAACTGCTTGTCCGTCTTATTACAAACTAAAAGAAACAAACAAACAAATAAAGGAAAGCAAACCTAGCGTCCTCTTTAGTTAGGATTGCGCATTATTATTACCTCCCTTAATCTTTACTTTTAATCCTAGGCAGCCCGCTTCGCTGCCTCCTCCGCTAGGTACTAGTTTATGTTTGCGACGGCCTGCTCCTTATTGTCTATAGTAAAACGCCTCTATCCGGTCTAGCCGGGGAGCGCTGTAGGGGCTACTGGCGTAAAGGTGCCGGTGCTGCTAGCAAAAAGAGGGCGCGTCGTCCTAATGCAGGCTATCTTAGCTGTAATGTCCTTAATCTCCGTAGGCAGGTTAGCTAATTGCTTCTTCTGCTACTGCCTAGGGACGACCGTGCTCGTCCCGTCGTTATCGTTATCCTTAGTAAAGGAGGAGTTGTCGTTACTGTTAGAGTTACTAGCTGTAGACTTTAATACCTCCCTAGCGTTAGAAAACCTACTGCTTGCCTGGCTAATAGCTTGGCCGGCGAGGTAGCCTTGCTTGTTTTGCGCGGTTTTAGTAGAACGCCTCCTAATTAGATTAGCTAAGGGCGCCACTTCTAGGGCTAGCCTAGCAATCCTTAGGGAGACGCGTCTCCCTTTTAAAGCTTCTTAGGCAGTAGTAGCCTTAGCTAGCTTAGCTAGCTTGGCTGCTAAGGTCTTAGCCGGCTAGGGGGGCTTAGGGGCGTCTTTCTTAGGCTATAGCGGGGTAAGGGACCGGTACTTCGGCGAGGCTATGTCTTAAAGCTTGCTACGGCGGAGTATTAAGCGGTAGTACCTGTCTATGTACTAATTAACCTGCCTAGCTAGTTCCTTAGCGTCTACCTTAACTATGCCTTTAGTGCGCCCTTCTAAGCCTTCTTTCCCTAAGAGAGCCTTTTTTAGCTTGTCCTTTACTACTGCTTTTGTCTAGCCTTTAGTCTTGTCTAAGGCAAGGCAGTTTAGGATTGTAAGCTTAGGGAACATGTTCGCCAGGTAGCCCGCCACTGGCATTTTAGGCTTACGGAGGGGGCTACAGTTGCTATAGCTAAGTTTAAGGCGTATAGATACAATCTAAGCAAGGACTATAACCTTCGCCTTTTGCGTTAGGGTTGTAGCTATGCTAATGCTAGGGTAGGGGTGCCTGTAGTCCCTTAAGTCTTCCTATCCCTTAATCTAGAGCTTGCTATTCTCGTCCTAAACGGTTTTGTAAAAGAAAACCTGCGTAGATTTTATAACATAGAGGCCGTACTACTATTTATTAGTCTGCTTTGCCCTTAGCTTATATTAAACGGTTATCTAGCCCTTTACCTTAGCTCCCTTCCTATACTAGTTTAGGAACTTAGTCGTAAGCTCCTTAGTAATGCCTTAGCGTTTAGCCCTAAGGCTGTTAATCTAGTATAAGGTTTAAGCGGGTTAGTTAACAATTGCTAGTATAAAATAGTTTTTGTTAAAGACTAAGGCTACAAAGAAACGCTTGTTATGCTTAGCCTTTAGGTTAATTACAGTTTTTATCTAAGCTTGCTATATTACCGTCGTAAGGAGGCTAACAATAGGCTAAAGATCCTATAAGATTATAACAAGGCCGGCGTAAAGGGCGCTATCTAGTATTTAGTCCCGCTGCAGCAGCATGCCCTCTAAATTAAAGAGCCTAGCCACGTACAAGTACATCGTTATACTAAACAGGCCTAAGGTGTAGGCGCGGCGAGGGGGGAGATTTAGGAACGCACGTTCTAAGGCAGCGGCATTAGCTAGAGTTACGTTCTCTAGGTTATAGTAAGAAGGGCGCCGCAGGATCTCGAGCTAGGTAAATCCTAGGTTTAGGAAAACAGTGCGGTGGCAGTGTTTGCTAAAGGATCTGTTCTAAGGGTTAATGCCCTTTAGCCAGTCCTCCGCCGTCTAGACAGCGGTATGGGCAGTGGTGGCCACGCTTAACTCTATGCTTTTATCTATAGAGGAGAAGAGAGGGGGGGGGGATAGAGAGAAGAAAGGGGAGAGGGTAGAAAAGAAGAAAGGAAGGGTGTTACGCTTAAAGGTAATCCCGTTTAAGACTTTGGTAGTAGCCGATTAAAAAGCTAATAACGCTATAAAAGGGGGGATTAGCTATGTTGCTTACGTAGTAAGGTTAGCAGTTATAGTAAATACTTAAGAGAAGGAGAAGAGGCAGATTTTTAGTGCGTTAGGACAACCTTCTTATGCGTAAACGGTTAGCTCTTCCTTTGTTTAATTTAATTTTAAAAAGGACCCTTATTTATTCTTATAATAAAGAGAGTCTTTATAGGTACGTTTTACCTTAAGGCCTCTTTTTTATAAAAGAGAAGTAAGAATTTCGTAAGGTAGTATGCCTATAGATAGCAAACGCAAGGCTTTTTTAGGTAAATTTAAACGGGAGTTAAAAAGAAACGTCCTATACAAGATTTATTTAGTGCAATCCTAGATAGGATATATCTTTAAGGGTAGAAAAGCCTTTTCTCTCCTTCTTTCTTTATATATTACTATTAACACTTTACTTACATTTTTTTATTAATAACTACTATGTTTAAACGTAAAGTCTTTAAGCGGTTTATAACTAAGATTACTACTTCTCCTTTGCCGTTAAAGGAGACAGAGGAGAGGGAAGACGATTTAGCCCTGTATAACACGTATAGGGTTGTAGATGCCTAGGTTCCGCCTATAGGCCGCGGTGTATAGCGCGTTTTAGGCGGAGAGATTGCTTGCTAGCTTCCTATAGCGATTCTAGTGCTAGGTAGCTTTTATACCGTTCTTTATAGCTTGCTTAAGCTCTTAGAGCTTATTAACATTTGCTAGCTTTAGGCCTTAGGGGTTAGGTACCTAAGCTAGGCTTTGCCTTCCTCCCTAAAGGGGGTTTATGCCTTATCTTCCGTACTAAGGGTAGACAGCGTTATGTAGGTGTATTTAAAGGCTAACGTTAGTGCCTTACTATCCCGCTAGCACATTATATACGCTAAGGAGACCTTTAGGATCCTGCTTAGGCTTATAATAGCCTAACTTATAAGCGATAAACGGCGCGCGCGTGCTTTGTTTGTCTAGGTATATAGCATTCGTAATAGCGCGCTTTGCCTTTGTTATAAGAATTAGATGTTTAGACAGTACTACCCCTTAGTTAATAAGAACGGCGAGGTGGTAGCCTGGCGTTACGTTATGCGCCCGTTTTTTAAATGTGTGTTAATAGGGACCCTAGGCTACCTAGCTGCTTGCGCTAACTGTCTTTTCTACGTTAAGGAGAACCTCTGCTCCTTTTTAAAGCTTTATTAGGCAAAGTACCCCCCGTCTCGTTAGCTGTTTGCCTATCCTAGGATAGAAGAGGCTCTGCCGCTACGAGCGTTAAACCCGGTAGCGTACCCGCCTAAAGACTAGTCCTTGTTAGCGTTAATCGATATTACGGCTGTTAAGGAGGACTAAGAGGTGCGTAGGGCGGCTATGTTAGCTGTAGCAGCGGCGGCTACAGTCGTAGCGGCTAAACGACCTGTGTTAAAGCGGTCGACCTAGAAGCAAAAGAAGAAGGTTGCTACTCTATCTAGCCGCTTAGCTATTAGGGTAAAGCGGTCTAATTAGACTTTGCTATAGGCATAGGGAGGTTTAGCTAGGATAACGATTTTAAAGTTAATGCTAGTAGGGGCAGGCGGCGTAAGGCCGATTAGGATAGATAGGTTAGTAGGCCGTTTAAGACGAGGCTAGAGAGACCGTTTAAGAAGGGGTAGTTATGTGTAGTAGATTTTAAGGGTAGTTAATAGCTTGTTTTTAATGTTATAGTTTGCTATTTCGTTTTCCGTCTACTATATGCCTTCTTTGTCTTAGACAAACTTCTTTAACCGGCTTAAAGGGTAGGTTCCTTAAAGGGCTACTCTATTAAGTTGCTAAAGTTTATAGACGTGGTTAGCACTAGCTTTACAAATAATAAACGGACCGTTTTATTAGTATTAAAGCTTATCCTTAACAGACTTGCTAATTTCTTGTCTATTGTCTTATAGTAGTACTATGTCGCCTTCCTTTATCTTGCCTTTTAGTCCTTTTATCTTATATACATCCCTTTTTGTCTTAAAGGCAGCTAATTTTTCCTAAAAAGCGTAGACTGAATTAGTAGCCTTTTTAACGTCTTCCTAGTACTAAGCTAGCATTTAGATTTAAGTTTATAAAAGCTCTTTTAAGGTTATCTCCGTCCGCTAGTTTAGGACCCGCTAGGTTAGAATTGCTACTTCTACTAGCAGGACAGCCTCCTTGCTATATACTAAGTAAAAGGGGGTGTGCTTATATAACTTCCTTACTATAGTCCTGTTAGCTAGAAGGACTTTAGGCAAGTACTTTGTCTACTTTCGCTTCCCTTAATCGCTAAGTTTAGCAAGGGATCTAGTAATAGGGAAGTGTCCCGCTTTTACTATACCGTTAGCTAGCGGGTTATAGGTTAAAATTGTAATATAGGCTATCCTAAGATCTTTATAGGCTTACGTAACCTCGCCTTTAAATTTTAAGCCTCTATCCACTATTACTACGACTAGGAGGCCGTAGTTAGTAAAGAGGGTTCCTTTTAGGAATCTCTTTACCGATTAGGAATTAGCTTTTTACATAGCTGCCGCTTTTACATACCTAGTAAAAGCGCAACGGGCTTTAATTAAGAAGTGCTTACCCTTACTAAGTAGTATATATTGCGTGTCTAAGTGTATTTTCTAAAACGGGCAGGCTAAGGGAGGTTAAGCTATACCTTCCTCTACCTGCCTGTTTGCTTCCTACTTTATGCATAGGACGTAACAAGCGACTGCTTTTTAAGAGTCGTTATACATTCCTAACTACTAATATCGGGCTTTTAGCGTTTAGTAAGTGTTCTACACACCTTAATAGCTAGCGTTAAGGTGCGCTTATTAAAGTAAAGCTATTCGGGTCGCTGTGTTGTTAATAACCTAAACGGGGGCGTTGTTAGGCGTAGTGCTTTTTCTTTATAACAAATTCGTATATACTATATATTTTTAGCTCTTTTATAGCAGAGCCCTGCGTTATAGTCCTAGCATCGATTTAGGAAGTGTAAGGGTTAAAAGAAAACGAGCAATACGTTTATACTCTTTAAATAGTTATAAGTAGTTAAAGGACTTGGTTGTTTATTCCCTCTTAGGGTTCCCTTTATAAGGTGTGGTTAATTCCGTTTAGGATTGTAAACGCGATCCTAAACGGAAATTACTATAGTTACTAGAATCCCTAATTAACTCTATAGAAGTGTTACTTAGTGCCCCTTACGTATAGATCTACGCATTTATAAAGTTTTTTAGGTCTCCTTTTGCTTCCTTTTCTCTTTTGTTATCGTTGGTTAAAGGTTTATAGGATAAGCCGTCTGCTAAGGCGTTTTAGGAGCCTTTAATGTGCTTAATTTTAAAGTTAAAATTTTTTATCTAAGTTATCTATCTTATAATAAGGGCTTTTAAAACGTTTAACAGTCCTTTATTTAGCTAGTCTCGTAGGACTATAGCGTCTGTCTTAATAACGAAGTAAATGCTGTATAGGAAGCTTTAGAGTTGCTTTAGGGCAAAAAGCAGTCCCTAACACTCCCTTTTTATAGCGTTATAGGAGGCTTCTACTATGTTTTAGATTCTAGATTTATATCGCGCTAGCCTCTTCGTCCCGTTTATAATCTGCATTAGTACCGCACCCTAGCTAGTAAGACTTACATTAACTTAAAGGATAATCGTTCTTACCCCTTTATTATAACAAATTATTATTAAAAGTGGCGGGTTTGTTAGGACATCCTTTAATTTTTAAAAAGCTTCTTCCTAGCTAGGCCCCTATCTCTATTCTGCGTTTTTTTATAAGAGTTTAGTTAAGGGGAGTAATATTATTACACAGTAGTTAATCTAAATAGTGTAAAAATTAACCGTGCTATTAAATTCCTAAACGTGTTTAGTATAGGTAGGCGTAGGCTAGTTCTAAATCTTGTCCACCTTAGCCGTTTTAGGGAGACAGCCTTCTCCTTTACACATTATCTTAACTACTACGGCCGCTTTCCTACACTACTAGGATTTAGCAACGGCTACTAAAAGTCTTGCTAATTTAACGTTAACTAGCGTCTTATTAACATTCTAAATATGCTTAATAACGAATTTGCGGAGCCCTAGTGCCGTTTCTACCTCTTTATAGGTAGTTAGTAGCCCTTTTATAGTGATGTCGTTAAGAAAAGGCCGACAAACTTCTAGAATTAGGTTGTAAAGGACTTAGACTATAACCCGTTAAAATTAGGCTACTAAATTAGTCCCTCCTTATAGGAGGGTTATTATCCTAAACAACCTAAGCGGTGTTATAAAAGTTGTTAGGTCCTAGCTTTATTCTGCTAAAGGGACCTAATTATATCCTAAAAAAAGGTTGTATAGAAAGAGCATTTTACACATGCCGCAGTCTTCTAAGTACTCTTTCGCTCTAGGCGGAATAAAGGCGTCTTGTAGCGTGAATTTATTATAGTTAGTTGCGTTATTTATTAGTTACAAGCTTGTATCCTTCTTTTTTACTAAAAACCACGGATTCTAGTATGCTGCGTAGCTTTCTTTTAAAACGCCTTACTATTTACGCTGCTTTAACAATTCTATAACTTTTAAAAGCAGCGGGCGCAGGATTAGGACGCTTTTAACTTAGTAGGCTTAGTAAGGGATGGTTTTAATAACCTACGGCGGGGTAATAAGAGGATTAACGCTGCCGACGTCTTAAAAGTCCTAAGCAAGAGCCTGCTCTTGGTTAGATAGGACATATAATAGTAATTTTGCCTCCTCGTCTATTAACGTGTTAAAGACTCGATTCTTTATTTTTATAATCCGTTTAGGATTAAAGCGAGTCTTACGCAGCGTTGTGCTAAACTTTAGAGTAACTAAAGTATTAAATTTTAAATAGAAGGGTTAAAGGGTTTGTTAGGCTTACGCCTAGCGTATCTCCTTTTATCTTACTAAGCCGTCTAGCGTTAAGCCGTTAAATAGTATAGAATCTATAGGCACTACTTTCTTATCCTTCCTTTTATATAGGGTATTTGTTTTTAAAACCTCTTATAAACCTTCTTATAGCGGATAAGTCTGCTTAGGATTAGAAATGCGCGGCGTAAGCGATGGTTAGGAAGACCGTTTAGGATTGTAAACGCGATCTTAAACAGGGCGCTAGCTCTCCTTAGTTATTTCTTACTACTAGATTTGTAAGGTTAGTTTTAATAGGGAATATAACGCTAAAAGTTGTAGTAAGGAGAGAGCGTAGGTGTGGTAAACCTTACTAATAGTTACCTTACCTTCTTCCCGCTTTATAGGGTTTAGGATATTAAGCCTACTAGTAAACAATCTTAGTAGTTTACTAGTATTTAGTTTAAAGACTAAGAGGCCTCTCCTTTATAAACGCTTTTCTTGCCGACTAAGACAATAAGCTTAGTGTTGTCTAGTATAATGTTTGCGTAGACTGTACTGTCCTTATTGTATAAAAGGGTAAGATTAGTGTTTATGTTAAAGGGGATACTAAGTAAGAGAGTCTCCTTAGCTAAACTAAGGGGTATAATAAAAAGATAGATAGGAATAGAGTGCCTGCCTATTTATATTTTTATAACAGTCTTACCTATAAATTTAATAGCAGTCTTATAAAAGCTGCTAAAGACTGCTGTAGTATAGGATAGGGGAAGATTAAGGGATTTCGCTATTTTTAAAGAAATTATATTAACTTAAGAGCTAATATTAAGGATAGCCTTAACAAGCTTGCCTCTTAAGTTACCTACTTTTACGTTTATAGTAAACAAGGCCTTAATACGAGTAGGCTTTTGCTTTGCTATAGGCTAGTAGGTAGAAGAAAAAAAGGTAATAAGGTTTATAGTGTTATAGTCCTATGTAGTAGGGGTTATGCTAACCCGTTTAGGTTTAATTAGCGCTAAGTTGCCATCGTTAGTCGTTTAAAGCATTAAGAAGGCTTTATAGTAGTTTGTTTACATAACATCTAGCGGACTAGCGGGCTAAATAGGTTTATTTGTCTCCCCGTCTATATAGACAGTAGCGGACGCGTCCTTAGTGTGGCTAAGGCACTATTAGGCTATAAAGGCAGTAAGCGGAGCATTGTAGGCGAGCAGGTGTTAAAGCTAAACACGGACAGACTGGCTAAGGACTAAGTTAAGTAAGAGGGACTAGATAGCATCTTTTAAAAGACGCGTAGACGGTTTTAGTTTAGTTACCTCTTTCGTTAATTTTATTTCTTTATTATAGTCCTTTCTTAAAGCAGCCTGTGTAATAAAGACAGCCTCGCCTTTCTCTTTGTCTAAGCCTTCGCTTTAATCCCCTCGTTGTCTTTTTTATAACTAGAAAAAGGTGGCTAAGTCTTTAAAAATGCGGTCTGCTTCTTAGTCCTTGTCCCGTTTAAGATTGTAAAAGTAATCCTAATTAGGGCTAGCGTCCTTAACTTTTACTATTAAGATTTCCTAAAAGTCTCTTTCTAGCTTATTAGTTACTCCTTTAAAGCTAATTATATTTACATTTATAGCTATATATTCGTTTAGTAGTAAATATAAAGTAATAATTAGCCTATTAACGTTAAAGATAAAAAGATATTTTATTTTAATTTTTACTATAACCCTTATTACCTAAAGTTTTCGTATAGCTAGCGCGCCGTCTATCTCTAGGTATTAGGATAGAAAGGACTAGATTATATTCTAAATCCGCCCTTATCGTTAGTAGTAAGTGATAAGGGTTTTAAGAATAGCGTATTTACGTTTAGTTTTCCTTATAAAGAACCGGCGGCTAGTAGGGTTAAAATGCGTTACTCTGGCTACCACGTCTATTTGCATCTGCTAGCAGTCCTTAATCTAATGCTTAGGGTGGTTATAGTAGAAGCAACTAAAGGGCCGCGGCCGCGCTACGTCTCTCCTTTTGTAGTACTATGCTAAGGAGACTAGCTAGTCCTTGTTGTTAGCGGTGCTAAAAGTGTTTAGCATTGTCCTTAGTTCTTAACTAGGTAAAACTGCTAGGGCTTAGGGCTATACCGAGCTACCGTATAGGTTTTAGTTGCTTAGGACACTAGCTATAATCCTTTTTAAGGCAAGGTAGGCTTAAATAAGGCGTTGTTAGTAGATGCTAAGGTTCTTTATTCCTTAAGTAATAAGGGTAATAGGGTTAAAAGTGTTTGCCTAAAGGGGCTAAGCTAGAATTTGTTAGCTAGCCGCTTAGTATGTGGCTTAAGGGGTTAAGAGAATGGTTTGCCCCTGCGCTTTAATTCTAAGGGCCCTGCCTAAGACTTGCGGCTTAATTAGATTGGGATGCTAAACAGGCGCACCCGATTAGGATTGTAACATAAAGACGGAATCTTTTAAGATTGCTAGCACTAGGTTATAAAAATCTTTAAAGGGTATAGCCGTAAGCTTGTAATAACTAATATTGTTACGCAATTAAACTGTATTAAGGACATTACTAGGCAAGGCACTATAAAAGGCTAGCAAGTATTTATTGCTTTTAAGCAGCTTTTTATCCGCCTTAATAAGGTAAGAGTAAAGCTGTAAGAGCTCTTAAATTAGGCTTGTAAGGTTTAATTAGTGTAGGGTGTAGAACTAAGCCCTAGCCCTGGTTAAAGGAAGGATAACTTAATCCTTATCCTTACTTAAATAGGCTAGGCGCATGCTTTCTTTAATGTGTTTAAATCTTTCCCCGTTAGGTTTTAAGTACGCTTAGTCTACTAATCCCTCTACGTATAATGCGCATTTACTTAAACAGTATAAGGGCAGTCTGGCCACCCGGTTAGTCTTACTAAGCCTAGCGGACTTGGCTAATACCTTATAGTTCTAAAGGAACCTAGAGACGTTGTTTCCATTAAACATAACAGCGGGCAGAGAGCCTAGCAGTAGAAAACTAGTAGCCTTGCTGCCGCCGGTAAGACCTCCTACTATACTAAGCAAGCTTAGTACGGTTAGGAGGTTCCCTTTAGTAGTAGAAGCAGGGGTACTCGTTATTTTTTAAATAATCTTGCGTAGGATTTTATAATAGCGGTCCCTTTTATGTTTCTTCTAAGAATTAGGCGTGCTAGGGCCTGGCATAGGGGGTAAGAACTAAAAATATAAAGGGTGTATAGTTATAAAACTAAAAGCATAAGGAAAGTAGAAAAGAAGAATAGTAGTAAATAATAAAAGGAATCTTTTTATAGCTTTAGACGAAGGAAAGGGTTAATTAGTATAGTATAATACGCACTTACATAGTAGTGTGTTTCTTAGTCTTACTAACGTAACTAAACGAGGCTTAGATAACAGCTTCCCTCCTAACAGGGTTTAGACCGTGGTTAACGGTGCTATCCTACTACGTAGTATCCTATTTTATTTTTATAGATGCCTATTTAGCCTTATGCTATTACAAACCTTTTTAGAGCAAATAAACGTCCCCTTGTTAGATTAGTCGTCTACCCCTTTTTATCTTATAAAGGTATACTAAGGGATAACAGTTTTAGCACTTTAGCCTTTACTAGCATACAGCCTTTCCCGTTTAGGATTGCTACTTAGCAATGTACTAAACGGAACGTTTTAGTTAACTCCCCTCTTAAGAGTCTAAGTAGGAGCATAGGCTATTACACGCTTTAAATGCGGTCTTTGCCTAGTGTTCTCTACTAATTTCTTTTTAACCTTAGCCTCGCTTATGGTTAGGGAAGATAAATTAAGCGGTAAGGTCCGTTGCAGTGGTATCCTTTTTGCTGTCTACGTTAGTTTAGGGCTATAGGACCTAGCTCTTACCGCTTTACCGTCCTTCTCCTTAAGCAAGCTAAGGTAATAGTAGTCTTTTGTTAAGCCTTTACTCTTAGTGCTTATTCTATTCCGTCGACTTAAGGCGCCTTGTGATTTTGCTAAACGTCCGCGTGTTAGTGTGGAAAGTAAGGATACCCGTTCCTAGGGTCCCTAATCATTTTAGTAACTACTGCTAGCTTATTTAGTCTGCTTTTCGTCGACGTAGGCCTCTCCTAAGGCCTTGCCTCTACCTCTTACTTATAGCCACAGTGCTAACCAGGACTTTGCCTAGCTACTCCCTCTTTAGGCTACTGGACAGGGCCGTTTTTAGCGCTTTTTAGCGTTAGAACAGGGGAATTTAGGACTATTAACCCTTGTTGCTAACGTTTTTCGTGTATTCGTAGCAGTCGTTAGTTGTAATGTCGTACTATAGCTTTTATAATAGAAAAGGATAAAACAAACAATATATAAAGAAAGGGGAAAAAGGGACTTATAACAAAAGAAAGACTTACTTACCTAATTAGGCCTTTGCCTGTCCCCTCTCCTAGGTTTTATATTATAGGACTTAACAAAGTAGGCGTAAAGGTACGCTTACTTCTATTAAATCTAGATGTATTTACTAGTAAGAGCGAGGTTAGGTAAGACCTTACTTATAAAAACAACTAAACTAACAATAACAAACCACCTACTAACTACTTACTATTATGCTATAGCCGCACATTAACGTTATAGTAGAGCGTAAATAGGTAAAGCTACTAGCGGAAGGTTATTTTATTAGTAGTTTTAGAGTATAATGGGTAGTCCGTCTAGGATTATAAACGCAATCCTAAACGGACTTGCTTTTCCTTCTAAATACTGTATGCTTAAGGACGTCTTCTTTATTGTCTTCTTAGTATTGTTCTCTTATTGTTTGCTTAGCTAGCTTTACCTCCCTCCTTTTCTAAGAAAGGGGGTGCTGTTCTTAACTTATATAATTAAAAAAGGCGGTAGCAAGTGGCAGAAAATGTTTTACTATTCTGATTGGTCGGGTGGGTATTTACAATTAAGCGATCCCGAACGGGATCACTTTTGCGATCCTAAACGGGATCGCATTAGCGCTTTCTGTTCGGGATCGCCAATTGCTAATAACTAAGGGGTAGTTACTAGTCGTAACTTACTATATAGGCTATTTAGCCTGTAAGGGTATTTTTATTAAAAAAAATAAAGTTATATATAAGGCTATTAAACATAGTATTTAAACCTACTTTCTAACCCTAAAGCCTTAGTAATAAAGGAAGGAAAAGAGGAAAGACTAATAGAGAGGGGAAGAGGTAAGGACGAAATATATATACTTATAAGGTGCCTTCCGTTTTTATTTATAAAATACCTCCTTTATACCTTTTTAACACGGATTTAACGTCTTCTTTTAACCTCCTTCTTAATTTACTTAACTAGGCTGCCTTGTTCCTTTTATATATAGCTAGCTATAACGTCCTCTTTATTTACTAATATATAATATAAATATAGCGTATCTTTACGTTAAAAGGCTACTTAATGTTAATAATGTTCTTATATTTTTATAAAGGAAGTTTAGTTTGTTTATTTATATATTTTTATATTTATATTTTTATATTAATTTATTTAGCTATACTATTAATAGCTAGATAATGTATATAACTTTAAAACTTAAAAAAGAATAAGTTTATAAGCTTTACTTTTTTACTATTTTTTAAACGTATTACTATTTATAGTAAATATTATGTTTAATATAAAGATACTACGTTATACTTAATATATTATAGCTTATAAGTATAGTATAGCTAGTTAAGTAAGAAGCATATTAGTTATTAAACTACCTATATTATTTATACCTAACTTATACTTACTTTATTACTTATGCTATTACTAGTAGCTACTATAATTACGCTACTAGCTACTATACTTTATATAAGTAATTAGTAAACTGTATACGCGCCTTTTAGCAGCTTTTATAGTTATACCCCTAGCTACTATACCTTGTATAAGGAAGGGGCAATCTACATTTCTTTTATCTTTCCTTAAACATTAAATTTAATCCTTTCTTTATACTTAGATTAAATTAATCCTTTTTATAAATATTTAAATTATAATATCTTATATAGCTACGCCGCTATTACTAACCTTTACTTTATATTATAGCACTATAGCTACACTATACGCTATAGTTACTACTAAATATAAATTAATTAGCTATATAAAGGCTATAAGTTATCCTCTCCCTATAAACTCGGTTAATCGGATTATAACATCTGTTTACAGCTTAGCTAAATTTAGTAAGTATAAGGATCTTAAAACTGTCTTCTTAAACAATATAAGGAAGGTATAGCTATACTTTACGCTATAGTTACTACTAAATATAAATTTATTAGCTAAAGAAGGTTAAGACATATCCTCTCCTTATATTAATACCTTATAAGCAAAGGCTATGCTAATTATAGTTTTAACGTACGTGTTAGCTAGTCTTAATTTATAAAAACACTAATTAATAAAGACTCTTATAGCTACCCTTTACGCTATAGCTAAACTTTATACTATAGCTAAACTTTACGCTATAGCTATACTCTACGCTATAGTTACTACTAAATATAAATTAATTAGCTAAGGAAGGTTAGGATATATCCTCTCCTTATACTAATGCTTTATAAATAAAGGCTATACTAATTATAGTTTTAACGTACGCGTTAGCTAGTCTTAATTTATAAAAACACCGGTTAATAAGGACTCTTATAGCTATACTTTACGCTATAGCTACACTTTACGCTATAGCTAAACTTTACGCTATAGCTAAACTTTATACTATAGCTATACTTTACGCTATAGTTACTACTAAATATAAATTAATTAGCTAGGGAAGGTTAAGACATATCCTCTCCCTATACTAATACCTTATAAGTAAAGGCTATGCTAATTATAGTTTTAACGTACACGTTAACTAGTTTTAATTTATAAAAATACTAATTAATAAAGACTTTTATAACTATACTTTACGCTATAGCTACACTTTATGCTATAGCTACACTTTACGCTATAGCTACACTTTACGCTATAGCTATACCCTTAACCATAGTTACTACTAAATATAAATTAATTAGCTATATAAAGGCTAAGAGTTATTCTTTTTTTATAAACTTAGTTAACTAAATTATAACATCTATCTATAGCTTAGCTAAATTTAGTAAGCATAAAGATCTTAAAACTGTCTTTTTAAACGATATAAGGAAAGCATTTTAAGCTATAGTAATAGCGGATAGCTATAACGTTATTAACTTAAACGGCTGTTTTAGCCTTCTTATCTGCCTTTCTTTTATATAAGAAGAGGTAAGAGTTATAAGTTATAAATTAAGAGTAGGATAGGTTTAAATAGTAATAAGGATAAATAATTCTTTATACTATAACTACCTTAATAAAGAATAAGTAAATTATTACTTCTTTATATAGTATATAAGTAAATAGGTAGTTATAGTATTAAATTAAATTTAGTTATAGTATTAGATTAAATATTTATATTTTATTTAAATATAGCCTTTCCTATATACTTAAATGTTTTATTTTATTATATTTATTTTCTTTTTATAATATATATCTTTTATTATAACTTACTCTTATTTTAACGCTTATTTACTTAAGCGCTTTTAATTTTATATATTTAAGCGTAAAAGGTAGCATTAGTCTGTTTAATTTAAATAACGTGCTATGTTTATATATTTAGGTATAAGAGGTTTTACTAATGCTTACGTATTACTTTTTATGTATTTAAGCGTAAAAAGACGTATAAGTATATTACATAGCTTATAAAAAGAAGATATATTATATTATATATACGTTATATATAAAGCATTTACTAAACATGCTATTATTGTTTTTACTCTTTACGCTAGTAGCGTAATAGTTAGTACGTGTTTTAAGTATAACTATACGCTTTAACGTTTTTATATAATTTTATAGCGTAACGCGCTTATAAAGTCTTTCCTCTCTTTTTACCTTATATTCTTTTCTTTTTATAAATAACCTTTCTTTAAACCGTCTTTACTTTATAGCCTCTTTATATATATTACCTACGTTTATACAAGCTGGCTATATGCTATATAACTACTTTTTATAGCTAGTTAACTAGATATTATAAAACGGATAATTATCCTTCTTTTTATTAAAAGGTTTAGTTTTTTATATTAGTTTTACCGCTATAGCGGTAGCTGTTTAAAAAAAAAAGGATATAAGGCTATTAAACATAGTATTTCGCTATTTTAGCTATTTTAGTAGTAAGGGCTAAAAGGGCTGTAAAGGCTGTGTAGGCTATTTAGCTTATAAGGGCATTTTTATTAAAAAGAATAAAGTTATATATAAGGCTATTAAACATAGTATTTAGACCTACTTTCTAACCTTAAAGCCTTAGTAACATACTATTTCTAATTAAATTTAGTTAAGTTAGTAAAATACTAACCTAATAAAATTCCTTAATACATATACCTATTATTCTTAATTAAACCTTTATATAATACTAAGGAAGAATTTATACCCCTAAACCTTATTACCTACGCTTCTTAGTGCTTTAGCTATAAGGAAGCTACACAGCCTTTATAAGGGGTTTCTAATTAAATCTCTCTCTTTACCTTCTTTAATAATAACTAAGTAGCTGTCCTAGTGCTCTAGCACCTAGGCTAGCGTTACTAGGAGTTAGCTTTAAGCTAACGATTATAATGTATATTATTAACTATTGTTACTATTAGTTATCTCCTCCTTCTTCCTCCTTCCTTAGCACCTGCCTCTTACCTGGTCCTTTATTACTACTTAGGCGCTGCGCTATAACGCTACTCTTACGTAAGGCCTAGTGTCTTGTAATATCCCCTAGTGCATTAATACTAAAAATGGCGTGGTTAATGCATAGTTAATCGACTCGAATCGAGCTAGAGCGATCTACTAGACTGTAAGAGGAAGTTTGGCTACTTTATACAAGTCGTGTTATAATAGGGCTTAAGGTAAGCGTTTATTGCTTATTGTTTTTATACCCCTTTTGCCTTGTCTCCGTCTATCGGACCTTGTAAATACCTATTATACCAGGTGTTAATAATGTAGCGCTACACTACGCGATTAATGGTAGTTATAAACCGGCGCCATTAGATAGGAGTTAAGGTAAAGGCGACCTAGCTGTTCTTTACATTAAACCCGTTCCCTCTGACGGCAGTAGTTATAACCAAACGGGTATACACAGCTGGACAAAGAGCTATGTGGATGGTGCTGTAACAGAGACGGGGAAGATCCTACCGCCCGACTAGAATAATAGTCACTTAACAGTATGTTTAATTCTAAGTAGTATGGAAGAGTATGTACGGGAACAGAAATAAAAAATGGCTATAAAATAGAGACAACTGATTTATTCTTGGCCAATGGTAACACCGTTTGGTAGCTTTAAGCCGATCGGCAGACCCTTGAAGAACTTCTTGTTAAACCCAGTGCCACGTTCTGCAGCGAGAGCCTCCTCAATATCCATATACATATCGTAGCTGCATGGGTGTTTAGCATATATAGTACAATACCAGTGACAGGAATACGTACGAGTTCATTTCCTCGATGGTCAGCTTATTGCGCTCATCTTCGACCTTGTACGTGCTGGTGTCTTTGTTGTTAGAGAAGCCCATACGCTCATTGATGTTGTAGGCAGCTCGTGCAGCAGCGGACTGGACACGAGTAGCCCGAGGCAGGCGGGTGGTGGTGTAGACTTTAAGGCTTTGCTCTACGTTGCCGTTGAAATATCTCTTGCCGAAGAGAATTCCTAGGGCGGCGGCATCCTCAATGGCCATGCACGCACCCTGGCTCTGATGGGGCATCATCTATTGTTGTTAGTATACGCTGTTACAAACGAAAGGACCACAACATACCGGGTGGCCAGCATCGCCTAGAAGACAGACAATGCCATTGTTCATATAAGGGTAAGGTTCGCTAGAGCGTTAGTACTCATCCGAATATTGTGGTTGGCGGTCTGGAATCGTAACATACTGGACCCACAGGCGCCACGGCTGGATTTCCTTTCCGATAGCCAGATGGGCCTTGACGTGGCTATCAAGGTTCGGGTACGGGGCTAAAAGATCCTCGACTGGGAGATTGTCGCCACCCCATGAATGGGTAGTATAGTCGCCGACTTCGCGAGGGAAGAAGCAGTAGTAGGAGAGAAGCTTGCCGCCATTGCACGGAGATAAGACGATCTTGTCCCATTTGCCCTCCTGGCCACCCCAGTACTCCAGAGCGGAATCCTCCGAGTAGTCGACAAGACCGAGCTCGACGGCCTCTTCAGTAGTAACGTTGGCATGCAGACAACTTTGCTCAGACGGCTTGCGATCGGGGTAGACGCCAACAATGCCACGGACAACGGAACCAATACCATCGGCACCGACAATTAGGTCATGAGTCGCAGTAACACCATTGGCAAAGGTAATGGTGCCAGTAGCTAGGTCAATATTCGTGCACTATGAGTTTGTTAGCAAGCGCCCCGGAAATGTATGTAGCATCAGCGTACGCCGTGGTTCACCAGCAGCTTGACGGGCGCTCCCGCACCCTCCGCCTGGAGGGCGGTGTCCTTAAGCATAGTGTGCATGTAAACACGGTGGAACATATTGTAGACGTAACCCCAGCGCTCTTCATAGTCGGAAAGGTCGTACACGCTGACGGGCTTGCCGGTGTACCAGTCGCGGTTGATGAGCTTCTTCAGCACGACCGGATCGCCCTTGGTGACGTCGACGTCCCATTCGTGCAACCACCGGGTCCCATTTGCGGCACATGAGATGGAGGCACCGGCCTCGCCAGCGTAATCGTTACGTTCGTACACGGTGACCTCGTGGCCAGCACGGCGCAGGGCAACAGCGGCGCACAGGCCGCCGATGCCACCACCAATAACGGCAACTCGCAATGGCCGCCACATGCCTTCACTAATAGAGCCCATGACGATAGTTGATGGTGAAATTCAAGTAGAGGACAGTTGTAAAAGACGAAGAGATGGGAAGGCTTCGCTCACTTCCGAGATGGAGCCAGGGACGGGTCTCTTATAGTTTAAGAGGGAAAACTCGATAAAATCAATCGGCAGGGTACTCAAAAAAGGGCCGCGAGCAGGTGGCCTGTCAGCCTGCAGGTAGGTATGGGAACGGTGGCCCATGGGAAGCGAGCCAAGATACAGGGTCGGTTCTTGCGCGAGCGCATAGCGGCGGAGGCGGCAGCTGGGGGGAAAACTGGCTGTAAGTGCATTTTCCGCGGCGGATGGCGCACCAGCAATTCTAGCGGCAAGCGCACCGCCGAGTACTTCCGTGGTCGCTGTTATCGGCACCAGCGCGGCCGACTTCGCAGTGAAACTTGCCACAGAATGCCGCAGTAGCTACATTGCGTCCTGTCAGACCGGATCGATTGTATCCGCCGGGTCTGGTCTGCCGTTAGCGTTTGGAAGCAGGAAATCGTCCCATTGCGACAGATCGAGGTGATCCCAATTGAAGAGCATTTCATCTGTTGGTTCTCCAAGGGTCCACTGGCCGCCGGGCTTCCGTGCGGGAGACAAAGATGCGGCTAAGGGGATTTGGACGTCGCGGCCCGACATGGAGGCGGCATAGACGGGTAGGGTCAAAACGGTAGCGGCCGCGGTGGCGGTAGGGGCTACAGAGTCGTCACTTGAAGCGGGCGAGCCAAACTCGGTGGCATAGAGCTTGCTGACATAGCGACTGCGAGTCAGGCGGGCATGCTGCTGGCGCTGTTTAGTTATGGCGATCTGAAGGAGGCGTAGGATCTCGCGGTAGTGCGCGGCTTGGGGACTCTGGATGGCGAGGAAGTCGAGGTTACGACAGGCGCCAATAAAGGCGGTTTCGACCTCGTAATCGATTTGGTGCTTGGAGAAACTTTGGAGGCCAAGTGTGAGACCCGCAACGAAGACGAGAGCCCTAGAGGATAGGCGTGAGATCGTCTTATAATGCAAAGCTAGTACGGTTGGGGGGGGGGGTTGTAGCTTACTTGAGGATGCACATGTTGCCTAGCAAGACATTGTCATCCTGAGCGTCGACGCAGGTCTGGACCAAGTAGATGGAGGCCTCGACACAGGCTTGGGCCATCTGTGACCAGGTGGCCCGAATGGCGTCGGAGTGAACAACAAGTGTGAGAATAAGGATGGGACGTGTGACGAGGGTGACGGCAAAATAATAGAAGCACGAGGTGTGGACGCGGCCTATGCTCTTGGGCGTTGTAGAGCTTCCGGCAGAATTACCACCAGAAATATGGGAGGCAGCGGCGGGCCTGGTGGAATTATCGCCGGGCTGGACGTCGTCGTCCTGGATGATGTTGCCATAGTCTCGTTTCCAGGTCTCGATGGCATCGAGGTACTGCTCAATGAAGGCGCCGGGTACGGTGTTGCGGCCGTAGAGGTTGTCGACAATGTCACTAATGATGCTAAGGATCTTGTACGAGGCTAGGAGGATGCTGAGATCCATGTCGGTGCCGGCCATGGTGGCGGCCATTTGGTCGAGGTGTTTGTCGAGGTCGGCTCGCAGCATGGCGGTGGCAGCGGGACGGCCAAGGATGGCACTGACGGTCATGTCGAGGTTGCAGAGGCTCACCCAGATGCGCACGCGCAGAAGGAAGCGTGGCAGGGTCATATCGGAGTAGGAATCGCGACTGTGAAGGCCGAGGACGACGGCGGCGCGTGTGGCAATGCCAATGTACATGAAGGCGGCGTTGCGGCGGCAGCTGCCGAGCATGTAGAAGGCCATGAGCAAAAACGCGCGTATCATATCAACGTTGGGATCCTCGAGGGTCTCGGATACGGCTAGCTGCTGGGCATGGCGGAAGTAAGGCTGACCGACGTTGACATCGCTCTCCGGCGAGGCGCACTGGGCGCCGATGGCGACGATGAGGTCAATCGTCGCACGCTTGTACGGGTTGCGGTACCGTGCGTCTGTCGCGTTGGATCCGACTAGCAGGCCCTCCACCTCGGAGGGTGCGAAGAGGTCCATGATTCCGTCGAGCTGGGTCGGAGTTGTGAGTTAGGAGAGTCGGCGGATAACGCAGCGAACCAGAAAGAGCACGACAGCACCTACTGAAGCATTGAAAGCGTGTGCGTATGTGAGCATCTGATCGACTTCCAGCACGACGCCGAGTGCCGGCACCGGCGTTTGGGTCGTGGCTACGGGTGAAGCTGTCTCCAGCATCGTCTGGATGTTGCCATTGTGCGAGAACTCCGACGGCCCAATGTGCTCCGACACGATCTCACGGGCCAGCTGCAGGAATGAGAGGGAAGCAGCCTGGCCGATGTAGACCTGCTCGCCTCGCAGGTTGACAAGAAAGCGTGGCCGTGTCAGTGGCTCGTGATTGCTGGACGACTGCGCCAAAGTGCCGTCGGTGCCGGAGCGTCGTCGTGTCGGCCGGGGTGGTGAGGTCGAGCCTGCAACCGACAAGTCTGATGCAGTCGCGGGCGTGGTTGACGTGGCCAACCTGCCATGTCGCTGGCTACCGGAGGCATGCAGCGAATCCAGCTCACCCACCCTCTCCGGTGTCTGTGCGCGGGCCGCAGAAACTGACTTAACGGCCGACTCCTTGTCCAGCACCTGCGGGGTCACGTGGCCGGAAATTGAGGGTGCCTTCATTGCAAAGGGGGCGCCGGCGGATGGGCTAGAGAAGGAGCAAGACGTCGCCATGCCCCGTCGCTGGCAGTGCACGCACGGCATCGTTGCGCTGCATTTTTTCTTGGTCGCGCGACAATATGAGCATGCGACCGCGGCGCGACGTCGCTCACTATCGAGCACTCTAGGGCGGCCCATTCCGGAAGATGGTGTTTGCCAGCCCGTAATGGTGATATTAGAGAATTGTGCGCGGAATCTCGAGCTGGGCAGTTGGCAGGCCAAGGAGTGGGTGGTGGCCGTGACAGGGTGACGGCAACAATATCCGAACGCTTGCTGCCGATAGCGCTACAAACCCCATTTCCCTTGTGGTGCCGATAAAGTCCTTGGCCGGTTTCCCCGACTAGCCAGCCTGGGTAACGCCTTGTGGCTGATAGCCCGGGCAGGTGCGCGACATTCCTAGCCAATGAAACGTCCCGCTAAATCTTGGCCGAAGAATATGATTCAGTAACAAATGCGAACAGCACGCGTGTTGCGTACGGAATAGGTGACACGGCAGGCTGGAAGACCGCCTGCTGCAGCTTGGCTACCGCTTCCTGACTTGTAATTCAAAATTCGGCTGGGGTAAGAGAACCTCATCACTGTTCGGCGAAGAGATACCCTAGTCGACTATTGGCGACATCCTTAGACTTGTAGGTGCAGAGTATGACGTATTTTAAGAGGAGAGCTGCTATTTGTACTGCTTTTTTTTGCCGTCGATACTGCTTTTTGCCGATAAGGGAAAAGATACAATGGGTAGGGCACCCTGACTACATACCGCTATACCTACTAAGTATAGTGTAAGCCGCTGCCAGCACTGCCACTGTTACCACCGTTGCTGCCGTCTAGCCCACTTGCATACTAAACCAGCTAGTTATAGATCTTTCTTAATCACTATGTACACTGCTAAGCGCCGCTATTTTACATTTGCCTTTGCCTTTCTGTATATGCCTTTAATGCTGTTATTTCTTACTATGCTCGTCGCCTTATGCGCACAGTTATAGCATATAGTACGGTTCGACCAATAGTGTTGCAAGTCGTGGACTTGGCCAATTACCTACTTACCTTTTCCTTATTAACAAAAAGCAGTACTGATAGCAAAACAAAAGCAGTACAATAGCAACTCTTATTAAGAGAAGATAAGAGGCTGATCAAGCGATCGAGCTTGCAACCACGCCCGCACTATACTCGGTTGCCGTCTAGAAGTAAGAGGACACCAAGAAGCTGGTGCATTGGTAAAGAGAAACCATCATATGAGCCACTGACATGACAAGTCACGTCCATGGTGCTGCACTTCTAAAGCTGAGGGTTAATGGTGACAGACATTTTTAGCTTTCGATCATGAGACCGTTTTTACCTGACGGATATCTAGTACTTTTTTCCTACGTCGAGCTTAATGAGACACATGGTGGACCGTGAAAGAGTCCTGTAACCTACGGGGCGGGGACGAGGTAATTGGTCCACGAGAGGGCAGGAGAGAGAGAGGCTTAGCCACGACTAATCCTGTCAATACCGTTAAGCTGCACCCATTCAATTACTGATATCGGGGGCGATGGTGTAGTCACCGCGTCATTAGCAAAGACTGCTAGATGGGCCGGAACCGGGCTGGCTAAACTGTATAAGAATGTGCTGATTGATTATGAAAAACCAATTCAAGTTCGCATTCTCCGTGAAAACTAGGCAGTATAACGGCACACATTCAGCAAGTACTTTCATAATGAATATATACATATACCATCTTCATCTGTTATATATACATTACAGAAGAAACTCCGACTTTCTTAGGCACACAGAAATCGGGGCCGAATCAGTAGCATGGCCTCGTCCGAGACGGATCATGCCGCTGCACAACTAAATGCCCCGCCAACTGTCCCATCTTTGTTGCCGTTACTCTATCGAATGTTAGTGACCACACCTTAGGAAAACGTTTGCAAACAAATTGCATACAATGTCAACAATGCTGGCATAAGTACCACAACCTGAAACAATCATGCCAATACCAAAAATATCTGCGTTGACAATGCTCGTGACAAGGTTCTTTCTCTCGTACCAATGACCCTCCTTAACCAGCTTAAACCAGAAGGCGGCAGGAAAGTAAAAGGTAAACCCGGATATAAACAAGCACGGGCTAATGGAGAGCAGGTCGCAGAAGAACGGAATGCTCGGCCACAACCCATGCGATAAGAGTGATCACGGTGATTAGGCTCAACCAGGTGATCCAGCCCATATTAGTGTTAATATAGCGGATAACCGAGTTTTTGAAGAGACGCCCGTGGATGTAACGCGTCGCGGCCGTGGGGTTGATGGCGCCAGAGATGAAGATGGCCGGCAGAGCAGTGCCAAAAGCGACCTTGGATACCGTTGTGCCAGCCGACAACAGTGCCGGTGATTAGACATCCTGGCCGACAAAAACGTAGATGAGTGCCCCGGTGAGTGTGTAAATAATAATCTCGATGATTCCGAGCGCCCAGATAACCTTCGGGAAATCGTTGGGCGTGTGCATCTCATCCATGAAGGAAAATTGGTACACGGCAAAGATAATGTTGCCTGAGGCAACGAAGGCATTGGTTAGTGAGAGGTTGTCTCTCGGCCACAGCTGATATGAATGCCTGCTGGCAGGAACATGGCCAGCATTTGTATAGTCGATGCCTGTAGCAATGATGCAGATGCCAATGGCGATGGTGATGGAGGCAAAGTCGATGTAGCCCAAAATGGCCACCTCGGAAAAGGACGGCGGGATGGCGAGGAGGCGTAGAATCACAGCCGAAACAAAGCCAAAAGAAATTGAGCAGATTGCATCGTTAGTGATGGTTTTGAGGGCAATAGATCCTGTAAGGCAATGCGAACCGACAAGAAAGACAAGCTGGAGGCAGAACATGGCACCGACTAGCTCGTACCCAAAGCGGCCCATTAGCAAGCGGCCGGCGTCCGCATAATGTGCCACATGCGGATACCGTAGCTTCACCTGCCCGACAACGTAGGACGTGTAGATCGCCACAGAGCCCAGGCCGACACAGACTATGATGCCGTGAACCAGGCCTAGCGTAGCAAAGGCGGACGGTACGCTTAGGGCGCCCAGGGCGATGGCCTCGACAAAAGCGCTTCCATCCCAGGCAACTAAAGTGCGCAGTTCCCTCGGCGATCCGCTGCTTCTCTAGGTCAGAATGCTTCCTAGCAGACAGTTCCCCCACGACCTCCTCCCCGCTCCGGCCGCCTGTCGCTGGCGCATGGGAGCTACTTCCAGTCTTGTTGATCTTGCGGTTGCCATTTTGTGGAAGGGGCGCGGCCAGATGGCGGCCGGTGGTTGCAGCATCGTGGCCCATGGTTGAGTATAAGGTAATGGGCGTTTGGGAAGGGAGAAGAGCAAAGGCTGTTACTTTAAAAAAAATCTTTCCCAAGAAAATCGGTAAGGCCTGAAGTCTATTTTTATATATCTACGTGGATATTCAGTCCTCATCTTAGACGAGGATAGCTCTAGCAATTATTTCCAATTATTTCCAATTATAATGTCACTACTCGAAGGGCTGGGACAGGGAGTCCTTAGCCGTATTACACAGAATAAAACAGCCGATAGCGGAAACCAAACATTAGTCGACCCTTCCAGGAGCCGAATATAGCCAAAAGTTGGTGATCTTTTACGTCAGACCCTTGATTCTTTTTTGTAAACATTCTACCTTGCTGTTTTACCCTACTCTACTAAAGCGGCCCTTTCTACATACAGATACGATAGTACGTGGCGGAAATTGAGTAAGTGAAAAATACCAGCCTATTGTTGACTAAAATGTCTCTATAATCGGCCAGACCTTGCGATATCATTGAAACAATCACACTCTGTAGTTGGATGAACTACACATAAAGGAATGGGCAAGTCTCTTTTTTTAAAGGGCAGAACTAAGAGGTCTGCTATGGAGGCTGTAAAAAGACATAATTCATAGCTTTTAATAATGAGCAACCATGTGAAATTTTGTTAGGGCGTTTTATGTAAAGACCAAATAACGAAATAAGAACCGTGAAGACTCGTTTCGTAAGAGCACTGCATTGACTGACCAGATTTAATTCTAGTAGTTATTAATAAGAATGAGCTGTTATGGTAAGAACACCTCAAAAGCTGGCTTATCCAATAGATAATGCCATAGGCGCTGTTTTAGATGTGACGGGAGAAAAGCAGTTTCTTAAGAATCACAAATCAAGACGTTAGCTTTATGCCTTCTAATTTTCCTAGCTATATAATAATGGATTGATTTTTAATGAGCATCCATTGTCTAATGTTGTACACTGCTCCTGTTCCTGCTTATTTCATTCTTCATTTTGTCTGTCTTTAATAACAGAGGAAGTACATACCATTATAGTCTCTGCTTCACTTCATGCCCGCAACGAACGTGTTCGTTAGTGCGCTGAATTGACCCCGTAAGCGTCAATAGAAGTACGATGTCTAATGCGTATTTGACATTTCAGACTTAGTTTATGCTTCTGTCGAAAACATTTTAGGCTTGTATGTGGGCAACGTCCCAAGTGATACCTAAGACCACAGATCTTGGGATTCAATGTATACCTTAACTATTTTTCCTATAATATGACATGTAATCTCGCCCACCTGCAGAAGTCGAAAGCCTATGTAGAGTGTTTTGCAGAGTGGGTTGGTCTAAAGGCGGTTTTTATATGCGGGTTTGTAATTTCGAATACTAGACCCTGGAGCGCCTACTCTGGGAAATATTTATCAGTATAGTGCCATTCGACTCAATTTCGGTTCGCCCTATTGTCCCTGGCCTTGCGTAAGAACGGCGTAAGGGCAGTGCCGGCGCGCGGGTATGCGATTCTACATTCACACGGGTGATTACAGTTTGACGGCAGCGGCGATTGCGCGCAACATTGGCATATTCACAGGTGGGGAGCCGGGCGGGTTCGATGAGGTGCACGACGCACCGACCGGCTCGGATGCAGCGCTGCGGCTGGCGCGGCTGAATGCCAATAGCGGCGACGGAGATGGCCGGCCGAAGCCTCAGCTCATTTTAAGCGGCGACGAGGTTAAACGGCTCACGTTGTCGGACTGGAACTGTGCACGCGAATACGAAGACATTGTATTTGCGTGCACGGCGCCTGAACAGAAACTGCGCATTGTCAAGAAGCTAGGACAACGGCACAGCGTGGTAGCCGTGACGGGTGACGGTGTGAACGACGCACCGGCGCTTCGGGCGGCCGATGTGGGCATGGCTGTGGTGACAGGCAGCGACGTGGCCATCGATGCGGCTGACCTGGTGCCGCCGGGTCGCTTTGGTTCGGTCATCGGCGCCGTGCGCTACGGTCGCCTCGTATCCCGGAACCTGCAAAAGGTGGTCTCAGATCTGCTGGCAGCTGGTCCGAGGTCTGGCCTATGATCAACAACGTTTTCTTCAGCGTACCCCTACCACTCATCTCGTTCCTTATGATCATTATCTGCGTATTCACGGATCTTTTCATATCTTTTGTCGCTCATCATAGAGAAGGAGAAGTTCGACCTGTTGTCGCTGCCGCCTCGTAACCACCGCCGCGACCGCCTGATCACAGTCAAGATCTACATCCGGGCCTACCTACTAACGGGCACTATGGAGACCATTGTTGCTCACGCCATGTTCTTTTTATACTTGTGGCGCCACGCCAGCATTCCCGTTTGAAGTTTTTTTTCCTGCTCGAGGGCTACGAAGACGGCTTCTACGGTTACACGAGGCCCAGTTGTCCGCCTTTAATGTCACCGGTCAGTGCGTCTACTTTGCCGCTCTAGTCCCCATGCAGATCTTAGCCGTGCGCAATCGCCGCATGAGCATCGTGCAGGCGATCCCATTCACGCATGCGCAAGCTGCTGGTTCGGCTGTACCCGAAGGGTCCGCTCGCTAGAATTGCGTATTAAGGCACCCCGGATTGGTAACGGTGCTCTTTCAAATTCGACCAACCTTCCAATGCCAGATACCACATATTCGGCCATCCATGGCCCATGTTTGAACAACTTTCAGCTAGAAGGAAATCCCTCGCTCCCTTCTGAAAATCGCCTTTTGATAGGCAATAGATCCGGCGCTTTGGTTACTACTGCAATGTTAACAACGGGCATACAAGATGACATAGAACTTGTACGAGTATCAACATAGGTTAATACCCGAATAATATCTTACATTTGCTGAATCTGCAGCTCTTCCACTCCCTACGGTAGCGACGCAGGTCCCCACCCGGCCTCAGGCGCAGCCACCACATGTACGAACTTGCTATATAGACACTGTGATAGAGCCTAGCATAGCACGCTCCATACCCCCAGGGAGGTCTGTAAGGCCTACGGCCCTCCCCGCGCCGTTAAATAATATCATCATCATGCTGTGCCGTGATTCAGTAGAGTTTAGTCTATTGATTTCGTGGATTCGGCCAATCATAGAGCTGTATTCCGATATTGTTTGGACTTTTTCTGTGTCGTTTCTCGGAAATTGAATCAGTTTGTTTGAAGTTTCCATCAGGTGCTTGGACTTCGCATTGTCAAACAGAATAGCCTGTCTGACCGACAAGATCGGTGACTAAACTTAAATATGGCATCTTATAAATACATCTGCCTTCTTTACATGTTCTCCACCTCAAAACGCCAGTGTCATGCAGCAACATTTCTGGTGCGCCAGGCAATGCGGGGTATCGATTTCCCGGCGTTCACGAAGAGTGGATACGGCCTCTTTTTGAATATTTATCATTACATCTCCACATTCTGGCTCTACAAGTACATGTCGCTCAAGATCTACACATCTAGTATGGACCAAGAAAAAAACATCCTCCACGCTCGACGGCTCTTGCCGAAACGTAGCAGATCATCGTTGGCCTGCGATGCCTGCAGAAAGATAAAATCGAAGGCAAGTCCCATTTTGAATCTCGGTAACGCGGTCGATATGCTGAGTATTCTTGCAGTGTGATGGCGAACGGCCGACCTGCGGTCGCTGTGGCAAGCAAAATAATAGGTGCATCTATACGCAAAATATTCACGACAGACGAATGCTGCGACAGGAAGAGCAGAGGTTGGCGCAGCCATTACTAATAACATTTCTCTCTACATGCTGACACGAAAAAACTGCAGGCTTAATATGGCACTAAAATGCAAAGTCAACGAGCTAGAATCACGGCTGGCTGCTGTTTCCAATGCAGGTATACTCGCCACAGAAGAGCCAGAAAATCAGGGCTCTCCCATTCTCGGGAGCACTGTCGGGCTATCGGGTGCCGGCAGTGGAGGGACCAACACAAGTTCAGCCGTGGATATCCTTGCTACCGGTGCATTCGATTACCGTCCCGCCGCGGAGATTGGTTACTTTGGTAAGATACGCTAAACTATGCTGTGTCAAATCTTTCTTACTTACAAAGGCGGATTATAGGTCCGACTTCGAACCATGCCATGTTCAGATCAGTAACGACCGCAATGGTGAATTCTGGATACCGCCTTACCATTCTTCGCCAGCATGAGGGGGGAAGGGTACATACATATTTGCCTGAGCAATTGGCGTCAGACCGGGTTCCTGCGACTGAACGACTTGCCAGGACCAGCCACGGAGAGGGAAGTCACTATCCTAGTCTAGCTGTTGCTAAGCAGTGGATAGCCTTATTTTTCGACACCGTTGGCACTGTTCTGCCTTACATCAACGAGGCTATTTTGCTCAAGGAGATAAATGTCGCTAGATCTTGCATGGAAGCCGGAAAGTTTGCGTCCCGGCCGATAGAAGCGCTTGTTAACGCTGTGTTTGCTCATGCTCACGGAGCAGCTCACTCAGTTGACGTATCGGAGCCGTTTTACCGTCGAGCGGTGGCGCTGCTACTCTTTGAGGAACAGGCAGTATGCAATCCAACATTATTCACAAGTGAGTATGCTCGAGCCATAACCAATGACGGGCTTGTGCAACCGATCTAATGAGCCGCAGTTCAAGGTCTGCTATTGTTGGGAAGCTTCCAACAAAATAGTCAGCGAGCCATGGCCAGTTTGACATCCCATGCTCTTGCTGTGAAAGCGTCGTACCAACTGGGACTGCATTCTCCATCGTGCTACGAAGGCCTCGGTGCAGCAGACAAAGAGCTACGCGCGAAACTATGGTTTGCTGTCGTGAACCAAGATGTGTAAGGTTGCTATCCGTTCTTCGCAGGGCTTACAATGCTAATACTCAACAGTATGCTCGGCACTGCTCTTGGCCGTCCATGCCTCATCCCATCACAGTATGTTCAGTTCGAAATCTTGGACATCCTTGATCCGGGCTTGAATGCTTCGGTTCTGCCGTCGTTGCCAGATAGCACAATCTATTTTCGCCACCTCTCGTCAGTCCTGAGTCCTTCAGATTTGATCGATGATATTGAATTAACGGCCCATAGATCACTGCATGAAACGATGAGGTTTGCCGTGAACTCAATATATGGCTCTAATATTGGCCTCCTGTTTAAATTGACGCCTGAGGAGTTGTCTACCAAAACATCTGAACTCTTCTTTCGCCTACAAAAATGGAAAGACAATACGAAACCTTTCCATGTTCTTGATTCCGCCTCCGACCTTAGCCACTGGAGCCCCTCTAAGTTTCTGCATGAGAGGTACAACCTCCTGCTCTCTATATACTATCACAAGACGGCCATACTGGCCTGTGCGCCTTTGCTGACGATGATACTGGAACGGGCTACCGGTGACCCAACAGCCAATGGTTCTTTGAACGGATATATTCTCGATATGGCTGGTCCATTGATGAAGCACAACATTCATTCTATCAAAGAATTTCAACGCATTGCTAGCGGTATTTACCTTCACGATCCCCATTTTTTCAGGCGGCATGCCATATGGTGGGTATGTAACTTTACTTGTAAGTGTAAGCAAGAACAATGGCCTCCCCTTATGAACACGGTGTGATTAATGGAGTTATTGAAGCACTTACTATCTCTCTGCAATTGTTCGCCTTGTGGTTGGTGTGCCTTCAGCTGGATGCCATACCAGTAGCAATTGGCCACACAGCTCCTGAGATTGAAGTCCTTCTTTTAAGAGCAGTAAAAACTCTTAAAGATGTGGGAGGCACTAGTATGATGAGTTTGAAGGGTTACCATTGCTTGCAACGATATATTGAACTCGCTCAAGCTATTGGTACGTATATCTGCACCCCGGCGTGTCCGCAACTTGCACTTATATCACTCACACACTACTTCCCGCAGCTATCAGAACACCAAACAGCAAAGCAGGGCCGACTCACGCATCGACACCCATCATATCGAATGATATGCTCAATGTACCGCAGAATGACTTCAGCCTCTTTAGTGTGGCATTTTTGTGGGACCGGTTCCCCGATGCAAACATGACACACGTTGGTGATCTGTTTTGCCAGCACTTGGATATCGAGTTTCTTAGTGGAGGAGGACTCGACATTGGTGCGGTAAGCGCGGCATACGATATGGCCAACATGCCGTAAAATTAAGTTTGATTCGGAAAAAGAATACGTGGTATGCATATTCGAAGGAATGGGTTTGTTGTCTTTTCGCCCGTTACCCACTCATGGAAGGCATTCATACAGCCCGTCAAACATATCCCCAGCAATTTTCATACAATCGTGGGAATATATCATTTTTTGCACCTCTGGAGACGCCCACTTATCCGGGACGTTTTTGCCAGTGTCCTTCGACTCTGCAAACATCTTGTCGCGCTCCTCCTTAGCCTTGCTAGCGCCGAGGTGGAGCGTGCGGCCGGACAGAGCAGCAAGGTCCACTAATGTCGTTGTTCGCCTCTTGCGCAAAAATTCGTAGATGCGAAGGCAACGGTTTATTGTTATCGGGTCCGAATCCGGTGCGCGCGATAGAACTTCAGCGATGACGGCGGCGTCTTCGACGGCCATCGCAGCACCTTGATTGAGGTGGGGAAGTGTTGGATGACAGGCATCACCAATCAAAGTCACGGTTGCGTAAACCCATGTGGGGAGCGCCTTGTGGCTGCGGAGCTTCCACTCACAGACCTCGCCATCTGGCACTGTTTCCATCAAACGATGCACAAGTGGGCAGAAGTCGTTGAACACGTCGATCATAGTTTGCTTCGAGCCCTTCGTCGTATACGTGGCTGTCGGTGCTGCTGCAAAGTGAAGGTCAGGCTGGGTCGAGGACATGTTATACAGCGTCTTTCCGGCGACTGGGTAGGCAATCCAATGCCTCTTCTCGCCGATCCAGCGGGTGACTTGGTCGCTGTCCAGCAGCGCGAGCATTTCTGGATCCGATACCATCTTCTCCCGGGGAATCACAATGCGGTAAGCAGCCTGGCCGGTATCTTCCACTTGGGCTTCGTGGCCCAACCTTGCCATGATCTGGCCACGCGTCTTCGACTTGACACCATCTGCAGCTAGGAAAACATCGCAGGTGAATTGAGAAGAAGTTCCATCACGCGAGATGACCGTGAAAGTCACCGCGGGTGTGTATTTGTCAATCGTGTCAAAAGACTGGGAGAAGTGGAACTGAATGGCAGTTTCTTTCTTGCACGACTCATAAAGGCTACCAGCGAGAGAGGCGCGATGCCCAGTGCAGTGGGGATAGCCATAAATCTTGCGGATGTTGGGCATATGGACGTGTGTAAGCTCCTTGTCGGTGGCACCATCTGTATGGCCATGTTAACTCGAGGGTGCAGAGAACGAGATGCAAGGTATAAGACATGCCTCGAATGCTGGTCTCCTTTACCTCTGTCGCCTCGGCTTGAATCGGGTCCCAGCATCCGAGCCGAGAGAGAATTCGTACTAGGTTGGGGGCTAGCTGGATACCAGCTCCAACAAAGCCAAGATCTGAGGCTGCTTCAAATACATGTATTGTCTTGAATCCCTTCTTTGCCAAGGCCAGGGCCGCGCTCAGTCCCCCCATACCTGCGAAGTCAGTCCCGTCAACGATGAAAGTACATCTTCTATCTTCATACCCGCGCCGATAATTGCTATCCGCAAATCTGTCGGAGGCAAAGACATTTTTCTGAAGGGCCAATGCTCTGATTTTTTTTAGGAGGTCCTTTGTTTCCACGCAGTCGTGTTCCTCATTCTCAATGCAACAGGCTTCCCCAAGTCTTTTGTATCCCCATGTTATACCACTTCCCCACATCTGCGTGTGCACGGGAGGACACCACTTGGCCAATCGGATTGCAGATAGCCGCCGACAACGGGATAATTTTATTCCTACTCATTTCAAACGCGGCAGCCCCTACGGAATTGTTCCATTTGCCGTAATAGATACCGACAGAAAGGCCGCCAGGCGAAGCGGCCGGTAGCAGCGGCGCGCTTCTCGTCAAAGAATTTAGCTGCAGTAAATACCATCATGACGATTTCGTCCCTTGCGCCTAAACCGTGGTTGTGGCCCTCTTACGGAGTAGCATCGTAAACCTGGTTCTGTTCCAAGCGCATGGGTACCTACGATTGTATCTTAACACCACCCGTGTGAGAGATAATACGTCATACGGAGTAACGCCCCTCCACGGAACGAACGCGCACGAGCCACTGAATCGACCAGCTGTATGCGCAAGTGTCACTTTAAGTCCTTGCTCTAGCATGGCTGGTAATCCGGTCGTTAGACCACTGAGCCCTCGCTTGGAAGAAACCAATGCAGTAATCGTACGAAGGAAGTGATTCTGCTGCGACCGAGGCTAAAACAGGGGCAAAGGTTGTGTGAAAATCCAGTGGGATTTTGTACTAGTGGCTTGAGGTGAATGGGGTCCGGGCGACTGGCCGTGATGCCTGAAATTTCAGGACCTAGGTCAAGCCACAGTTATCATCAGTTCTAACAATTGTCACGTTATCGGATCACCTATGTTTACTTTTTAAGTAGAGCGACGAGAGTGGGCGAAGCCGATATAAGCAGCCAACGATGGCAGATACAAAACACCCTTCTCTGCCTCCGGGGTGGACTGAGCATGTTGCCCCGACTGGCCACATATTCTTTTATAACTCAGACACGAAAGAGTCGACGTATCGACGCCCGACCAGTCCAATCGTGACGGCTCCCGAGTCAATACCATGCTTTCAACCACCTGCTCCGTTGATTCGATTATCCGACCCCAGAGTGGCAAACGCTTTCATAGCACAACAATCCAGGGCTAAACACCAAGGAACGGATGGATCGCATAGTCATGCGGCTAGGTGGAAGAGAAACGAGCACCGGCCTGCAAGCCAACCAGTCGACAAACCTATATCCAAGACCGCCATCCCGGGGCATGATCCTTGGATTCTCGTGTCGACCAAATTGGGTCGGCGGTTTGTCTACAACCCCTTGAAGAATTCGAGCTACTGGCGAATACCAGATAAATTGAGACCTGCCATTTTGGATTTGGACAGATCTCGAATCTTGAGCCAGGTTCAACCCGGCACGGCGTCTGGCGACCTGGATAAAATGCAACACCGGGATGTCAATGGGAGTGGAAGGCCTATAGTATCAGAGAAGAGTGTCTCTGAAAACAACTCGGCATCACCCAGAGCCGCTCGGACGGACCATGGCGATTCCGATTACGAAGAAATTGAAGTGTCGGACGACGGTGAAGATAGCAGTGTTGATGGCGAGAACCCCTCAAAACGACAGAAGCTAGCATATGCAAGCGGTCAAACAGAATTTGGCGAAGACGATATCGCGTTTCAGCTCCAAGCAGCAGCTGCAGATTTCGACCACTTCGTCATGGAGGAGGCGTGGGATCCCGCAGAAGATAATAACGACGAGACTGGCGAAGACCCCCCGGCAGCATTCAAGGCTCTTCTTGCCGATGCAAATATCAATCCATTCAGCTCCTGGGAGAAGATCATCGAAGAAGGGAAGATCATCGACGACCCACGGTACACTGTTCTCGGAACCATGAAAGCACGAAAAGAGGTGTGGGAAGACTGGTCAAGAGAACGCATCAAGGAGGTTAAGAGCAGAAAAGCGAAGGCAGAGGTGGTGGACCCTCTGCTCTCTTATTTGTCCTTTCTTCAAAAACATGCTACCCCTCGACTGTTCTGGGCTGAATTCAAGAGAAAGTACCGGAAAGAAGCGGAAATCCGAGACCTAGCCCTATCGGAGAAAGAAAAGGAGAAATGGTATCGCGACTTCATCAACCGTTTGAAGCTTCCACAGGCCACACGCAAGTCTGACTTCACGAAGCTATTAAACTCGATTCCGGCAACTGAGGTTCAGAAGAATGTATTGCCACAGTGGTTGTACACGGACATTCGTTACGTTTGTCTCGATTCAGAAGTTCGGGAACCTCTTGTTAGGGCATTTCTCCAAACGATAGTACGGAATCCGTTTTGACAACTCGATTGTCTACCATGTCAAATCAGTACAACGTCAATTGTTCACCAGCAACTACCAAATCCGTTTTGCGATCATTTCATAGCGCGTGATGGAGTTCAGATCCGTGTCCTTCTTCCCCTTGCCCGTCTCTCTCCGTTCCTTGTCCCGTAACTTTCGCAGACCATGCGGATCGTCTTGGAAGAGCCACCGCCTTCTGTCTTCTCCGACTTCGACTTTTCCATACCCCCCGGTCCTTCTCCCCAAAGCATCAAATGATTCTGCCTCTGAAATTCCAGCAGCTTCCGCTTGCTCTTTCAGCTTCATGTAGAAGTAACGGCCGCGCGAATATCGCAAGAGTGCCATTCCCAATAGCAGCTTCGCGATGAGAAGAATGAGAAATGCGATAACAAAGACGACGATCATCATCACAGCCGCGATAATTTCATCGCTTGACCAACCATAGCCAGGTGAGCCTCCGGACGCTTTCCCAGCTATGGCGTCAGAATTACCGTAAACAGCTCGTCCAAGGGCATTGCGAATGATGAGATCAAGACGCTCGAGAGAAGCGACCATAGCCGGACTAGAAGGCGTCGCCGAGTCCACAGTCAATAAGGTCTGCGTCGAAACTGGAAGAGGCGACGGAAGGTGCGTGGCAAGGAACATGTTGTATGTCTGGATAGATGATCGGATAAAAAGAGTGCACAACGGAATCAGCGGAAGGCCAAGGCGACGAGTCAACGCAGGTGCAACGAAGGCCTACGCCAACAGTCAGCAAACGTTAGTCCCAAGTCGCCAAGGAAAACAATGCCAATCAAATATCGACGGCCTCACATTTGTGTAGTAGTCTTTGCAAAGGATGTCAAGGATGCGGCTATAAAAGTTGGGCTTGATGTTGTTGAACTTGTTGATATATGCGTGTTTGATCCAGTCAACGATCATTTCGCTTCCAATGACAATCAAGAAAGGAGAAAGCACCTCCCCTGACACAATCCAAGATGGAAGGATAGTAAAGCTGGCAGGGAGGATCGATGTGTTATGAAGGGGTACCTTCGATGTATCATCGGCGCCTAGTTCGGCTCCCACGCCAGGGACAGAAAGACCCCCAATCTCGACAATGTTGCGCAAGGCAATGATAAAAAGAACTAGCCAGAGTTGGAACCGTTCCACAATATCTGCGCAGGCCAGCTGAAACGTGTTTTCCTTCTCGGTTCGCTTGAACACGCTGCTCTTGACCTCGACAAACTGGTTCGACATCAGCAGCGAGAGTAGAGCGTTTGAGTAAGAGTTCACAGCAACATTGAGCGTGATGACCTGATAGAACAGGACTATGGAATGTGCCACGTTGTACACCAACGACAGCAGGAACATACCGAGCGGTAGCACGATTTTCGAACGACCAGAGGCGTTTCGCGACAGCGTCTCGGAGCTGAACAGGCATTCGAAGACGTCCTGGCCCAAAGCAGAAAGAAGACGGTCACCAACTTCAATCAGGTTGTAGATGACGTATAATTTCACGGCCGATTGGGCACGAATGAAGTGGTACATGCGACTTGCATCGAGGTCCATGAGAGCTGCACAGCTGAAGATAATAACAGCACCTTGCAGAAGGTCGGCCTTGTGGGATGACACAAGTTTGGATGGCACTGATTTAGTCCTTCGATGGCCCCAATTCGCTCTGGGGTCTTGACCAGTGCTGCCAGCGTCTTCCTCTTTTTTACGCCGGAGGCCTTGTTTTTGCCTCGGAACTAAAAGATGGAGGTGTCATCAGTAGGTGCTTTCGGGGCATTGCCCGTCCAAATCGGCCATCAAGGAACTTACTGGAAGACAGGTCGTCGTCGATCGCAGTGCTCGGTCTACGCGGTAGTTGGCTGCTTCGGCCTCTCCGCCACATCCGGCCGATGCCTGCCCAGACAAAAGTAATCACCCACCGAGTCTCCTTCCCGACGAGATAGGCCCACCACTTAAACAGGACGCCCAGTGCAATACAAAATCTGATCGGAAGAATTGTCAACGTCCACAGCCATGCATCCAAGCATGCAAGGGCCCCAAAATTTATCGTTCTCTCGAGATACGTTGGCAGAAGCAGAAAGTTTTTCAGTCGCTCGAATTTCACGGCGCTCGACTCGTACTGGACTTCAGAAGTGTATGAATGATGAATATACAGAGGACTGGGTCGATTTCCTGCTAATTCGAGCTGGAGGATGGTTGGTATCGACATTGGCGGGAGGGGAATCGAGGGTGGCACGGGGGATGGCAGACGTGCCTCCGAATATGCAGACGTCTTTGTTTTGTACTGTGTATGCGTACTCGCTCTTGACGATGGCGGTGGAGCAAAGGATCCCCCGTCGTCGATATTCGAAGTTGGCGGTCGGGGCAATGGGTTGTAAGAATGGCGCCGAGTAGTGGTTTTTTGAACCGTATGTATTTGGCTTTGTGGCACTTGATGGCTTGGAAGGGGGATTGAAACGTTTCTTGAAATTCCCGAGGAGTTCCCCCGGTGGGGTCTGGTTGGATACAGGACGTCTGTCGAGGCCTGACTTTGCTGGCTCGTCAAAATCGACTTATCGCAGACAGTCGCACCGACGCTTTCTTGCAGCTTAGAATATTCCATTTCTTGTTCCTGATGGGCAGCCCGAGCGGCGATGCCGTCAACCAATGTTCTCCGGCCTGAAAGTTGCCATTCAGCAGCCTCTTGTCTGTGCTTATCTGGTACCTTTTTTACTGGAAGGCTTTCGGTCAACTCTGACATCTTGCTTGCAGAGAGCCGCTTGACGAGTTCGGGAGGATATTGGGTGTTTGGGCCGCTGGAATTAAATAGGTCATGCTGTGTTGTCTGAGCTGCCCTTCGCTCAGTAAGAGAGCTCGCCTGGTTCGATATAGCGAGATCCTCGCAAACAGCTGCACCGTTCCCCTCAAAGTGGCCGTCGGAGTTGATCTCGACAGGACATGTATCGGAAGACGAAAGCGTTGGGATCTTCGGGGAAGCCAACGGTATCTGCGCTGTCTCATGTATGTGCGCCGGCTTTAGCATTTTTGTCGCCATATCGAACCGCGTCTGGCTTCGGCATCCATAAGTTTCGTATTGAGTGGCTGCGGTTTTGCCCCAAGCTCCCTTTAGTATTGATGGGTAACAATAATATGAACGCTATGCCCACGCCGCAAAGTCCACACGATAGCTTCGGGTTAATGCCTAGCATATGAGGAATCAATACGAGTCTAACTTTTGTTCATGCTGGACATGTGACTTGATTAAATGTGGGCCTACGGTCACCTTAATTTCCGTAACTGCTTTCGACAAAGCACCGGCCATCGACAAAAATCCACGAAAGCACTGCTTGTAAGAGTTGTTCGTTGAACTCTTATCGAGAAATGCTCTGGGCTTTGCTTAAGGCTCTGAGAGGTAAATGACTCCGAGCCATGGCCCCCCCAACCAGCCACATGGGTGGTAAAGGAGAGCGGCGCCTCCGCTCCCTCCTTAGGTTTTATCAAGTAGGTTTCTCGACTCAACTGGCGAGACAGAAACTAACTATTGACAGAGTACCTACACATCGGATTATATTGGCTTTATAACGCTTCTAATCACATATGTCGCGGTCAGCGTCCATGTTCTCGATGATGTGTACGATATTGGTAGCTAACCTTTAAATATGCTACCAGGCCGAGTTTTGCTTTGATCCGTTTCACCGCATGTTCTATATTGACGACATAAACATATCTTTCCCACATGCCGAGGTAGAAAGAGTGCCGGTTTGTAAGTTGCCGCCGTATTCGGCAACTTTGTTCCTAACGTACGCGTACTGATGCGAACGTCAACAGTGCTGAATTTTGCCTATGCCCTTTTCCTCCCACTCCTGACGATCTGCCTCTTTAATGCATGCACTGGTGCTGGCGCACACAAGCATCATATGGCGCTCCTTGGAATGGGAATTGCATTAGTTTTGGCGTCCGCTATCACGGACGTTATTAAAAATATGGTTGGTCGTCCAAGGCCTGATCTACTAGCCCGGTGCAAGCCCGCCTCCGATACGCCTCATAGCACGCTGGTATCCTATACCGTTTGCACTGAGCTGGACCTCGATAAACTTCATGACGGCTGGCGTTCTTTTCCCAGTGGACACTCAAGTTTCGCCTTTGCGGGTCTCGGCTATCTCAGTTTATTTTTAAGCGGCCAACTGAAAATATTTGTTTTGAGAACAACCAACACCGCTAAACCGGGAAAGGGGTCAGTTCACGTGAGGGGAGATCTGGACAGAGCTCTGGTTTGTCTGTTGCCTCTGCTCGGGGCAACAGTGATCGCCATCAGCCGGTGTCAGGATTACCGGCATGACGTGTACGATGTTTGTGTTGGGTCTCTCTTAGGTTGGTGTTCCGCCTACTGGAGTTACCGGAGGTACTGGCCGAGACTGGATGTGGTACAGTGTGACATGCCATATACTGCACCAGATCCTCTCGCTACAGAGTCCAGTACATATGGACGTCTTCGGGACGAGGAAGAGGGCATTGCCGATGTATAATGCGACAATCCGGCCAAAAAAAGACTGTATGACGAGCACGTCTTTCATGAAAGTAAGGGAACAAGTCTAGCATCTCCACGATCGCAAGATTGCAAAACAAGGAGCACATGTGAGAGATCCCATTTGCTGTTCAGCTAGTAATACATCAGGCGCCAAATCCCAGTGCAGCTGTTTTTCTGAGTCCTCGAAGGAGCAGGTCTTATTTATCGTCCGCACTTTCGTCTTTGGCGAGGTCATGTTCTTTCAGCAGCGACGTGATGTCTTCTGCGCTCCACAGCCGATGGTAGATCTTGCCGTCTTTTGTCTGGCCAACAGTAGCAAATTCAACTGCGAGCCCGTTAGAAAGTTGAATGAAGGATTTTATACCGTTATGGCACCTACTCTTTTCGCTGCTGAGTTTTGTAGAGTCCATGGTTTTGCTCAAAACCTTGACTGCCATACCGCAGGCCTCCTCCAACGTGCAGTCTTCCTTGTAGTCTTGCTTCAACAGGCTCTGAGCACTTGCGTTGTTCGCACCTGCGCTTGTGGCTTTCCAACCGCCGTAGTTGCCCGAAGGGTTGGAAAGATAGAGTTGGAACTGTCGCTGTGGGTCCCAACCAGCATAAATGAAGGACACTCCAAAAGGGCGCAGGCCGCCATGCTGGGTGTATCCCTGTTTCAAGTCACAAAGCCTCCGTACCAGCTGCTCACAGGGTATGTCAGTGTTGTAAGTGAGGAGATATCGCTGAGCAGCTTGTCGGGCATAGTTGATCAGAATGTTGGCGTCTGCAGTCATGCCAGCGACGGCACAGATCATGTTGCTGGAGAGTACAGTGTCAGTAAAGCAAGCGTACTAAAGCGAACAGATACTCACTCGTTGAGGATATACAGCTTTTCTGCCGACGTGTCTTGCTCTAATAATTTCGAAGTGACTTTTCGCTCAGCCGCAAGAACAATGCCATCTTTTGCAAGGATTCCGATCGCGGTTCCAGCGTGAGAGATAGCCTCCAGTGCGTACTCGACCTGGTATAGTCGGCCCTCCGGGGAGAATATTGTTGTCTAGAACACATCAGATCTCGTCTTCCGTGCGAGTGGAACAGCAGCTTTGTAGGAGAGAGAACCTACACGGGAATCATAGCGTCGCGACATGATGCAATGGCGATTGCCTGATGGGGTAAGAAGTAAAACTTGTGCTGGTGTTTGTGATGGGAGGCGTATAGCACTCTGCGATTGATGGGGTTGGGAGACCACGGAAAACCTAAGCTATAAGTTACTTGAAGCTCCAGGCAAAAGGCCAGACGCGTGTTGACGTAGGAATGAATGCCTTACTTTATAGGCACCAATACCGATTTACGTAATCCATATTTCCTTCCTTTCGCCTCCACCGCAAACTTCACGCGACAGCATTTCCCTTCCCAAAACATCACCAGCACAATTTGCGCCCATTCCAAGCGCGCTGCTGTCTATTGCGCTTTAAAGCCTCTGTCTCAAGAGAGCTGTTCGGGCACCTTTACGGATCAGACGGAACGGCGGCGATTTTCCAGAGGCCGTAGCTTCGACAGTTTATTTCGCTCGTGTCCTTGTCTAGACTGCCGTAAAGCAGCTTGTAGCTCCGTCAAGGATTCCTGAAACCGGGAGAAGTGTCAATTCTCTTGCTCGTCCTTTCGGTAGGGTCAGAACGGAACGACAATAATCGACATGGCTGGTGAGTATGATAGCTCTAGCGCATCAGCGTGTGCTAGCTATGCATGCTGTCACGTTTCGTTACTCACGTCTTGTCGCAGCAGAACCTGAACCGCGCCGCTCTGTACGAAGCACAAAAGGCCAGCACAAAGCTCTAGAACAGCTCGGACAGCCCGTCGAGGCGAAGAGGAGGGGGAGAAGAGCGGGGAAGAAGGCCGACGACAAGCAGGACGACTCCGAAGAAGAGATTATTCGATGTGTCTGCGGCGCCACCGAGCAGGACGCTGATGGTGGCGAGCCGTGGATTGCCTGCGACCGGTGTGGTGCCTGGCAGCACAATGTTTGCATGGGCATGAGTGTCTACAGCGAAGATCTTGCGAAGGATTACTTCTGCGAGCAGTGCAAGCCTGAGAACCACAGAGAGCTTTTGGAGGGTATAGAAAAGGGCGAGCGACCGTGGGTGGAACGGCGCAGACTCTACGAAGAAGAAAAGGCTTCCGGAAAAAAGAGGAAGGGCGGCCGGAGGGCGAAACCGAAACGAAATAGTGACATCCGCGAGGACTCTGCCAAGCCTTCTCCACCGCCGGACCCAAAGAGGGACGCGAAGGCCGTCATTGGTACCAAGAGGAAGTCCAGATCTGAATCCGAAGACCAGGAATCTAGGGTAAGTAGATCACTGGTATACCCGTTGACGGAGCTAACCGTTTTGTACAGGAGACACAGAAACGAAAGCTGTCCGAGAGCACTCCGGTGTACCACCCGCCCGGTGACCTCCCTCAGCACATCTCAGAGCTTCCCGACTCACGGCAATCTCCCGCTCGGGGTCTGTTTCGATCCATATCCGAAGTTCTCGGCGGACTGCAGAAGAAGGGACATCTTGACCTGGCGAACAATATGACGGTTGAAGCAACTGCTGAACGATTTGCCCTTCAAATCGAAAGGGCTGTGCACGATGAGCACGCTATCCACAAAGAGTACGGTGCGCAAATCAGGACCCTTCGGTTCAACTTGAAGGAAAATGCCGATTTGTGCACTCGATTGCTGGCGGCCACGTTGACCCCGCCCATGTTGGCGGTCATGACGAGCGATGACTTGGCTTCGAACGAACTCCAACGCAAGACAGCGAAGATGAAGGCCCAGGCGGAAAGGCAGAGCATTCTTGGCACCGAAGACGCTGCTCCCCGTCTACGACGCACGCACAAGGGGGAAGAACTCGTTGAGAAGGAAAGCAGCAGTCTGATCAGTGAGGACAAGCCACCAGCTTTGCGGCGCCAGAGCATTCGAGAAACTGTGAGCACGAAACTTCAGCACCCGGATCTACCCAAGCAACCAGGCGAATTCCATGCAATTGCAGGACAACGCCAAACGTCCGCGACGGGGAATCTGCGCGTCGAGACAGCGCCGAATTCATTGAGCGGCGACTTTGATATCAAAAAGGTGCTTTCCAGTGTCCGGTCCCCAACAACAGTGCCCCCGAGCCGACTCTCCTATTCCCAGACACCAGTCGGCCCTACTGGTCCTGGGGCGGATCCCGAAGTAGACCGACTTTTACGAGATGATGGGAATGAATCCCCGCCATATTCCCCATCAGACGACACTGATCCGGATGTTGTGTGGAAAGGGACAGTGGCTATGAGTACGGTGGCAAATTTTCAAGCAACGGCCCGGCACGTTGGGGGTGTCAACCTCAACACATCCATCGGTCTACCGTGGAGCACTCTTATACCTAAGCTACTAACTGTGGCCGGACGCATCGACGAACAGCTTGCAACTGAGTACCTGTGCAGCTTGCGATACAGTGCGCCTACCGATGTGACTGTGGCGAGCTTGACACCGGCCACAGATGCAGCGAAGGCCGATTTTCTGTCATTGATCGATCACTTCACAGTTCGGAAGCGGTATGGCGTTGTAGGAGAAAAGGGTGTCGGCAACGTCCGCGACACCTACCTTGTGCCTATTTCGGCTGGAACTGGTAGCCACCCTGAGTTCATGTTGAATCTGGAGGATAACTTCATTCCTGCATCGAGATCAGCTCCGATGCTATTACTTGTCGTTGTCTATCGCAATGACGAGGCGGCCATGGTGAAGCTTCGTGGGCCAAACTGGGCTAGCCAGCACGCTTTGCGCAGCGCGGCTGCAACGACGCCGCTTCCCCTGTCAACAAATGATAGCCTACGGCTGTCAGTTTCGGCCTTGTCAGTACCCGGATCTACGGCCTCCCCACCAGCGGTATCTTCCCCTTCGACACATTCGCCTCTGCAAACGCCATTGACTCTACCGTACATTCTGCCGAGTGCGGCGAACGGGGACACCGCAAAGGAAATAGCACAGCGGGAGGGCGAGGCAAATGCCAAGGAGATCCTTGGACCATTGGCTACGTGTCCGACCGCCGTTTTCTTAATGTCGCAGGCGGCCAGGATGCAGAGGAGTGAATGGATGATTGTGCGGAACGTATTTGAAATGCAGCCGCAGGCCCAACACGATCTCCAATTTCTCAGACGCGAACTAGAGAGGTATCAGGAGCAGCACAGCGTTCCGCTTCCGGCAAGGCCATCACAAACGCCTGTGCCGATACCACGAGTTCCACACTCAGCCATCTCGCCTCATTCGGGTCAGACGCCACCGCCAGGGGCACAACCCACCGTTGAACCCACCGCTACTCCTTCAACTTGAGATCTTCAAAATTTTCGTCCTTGTCTTTATCATGTCTCTGGGTTTTTATCTTCTTGTTTCACTGTCCCTATGTTTGGGCGTTTGGGTTGGTGTTGACGGCAGCTGCACGGCCAACGAGCTGCACGGGCGAATGTACATTAATTACTGTTCTGTCCAATAGTAAACCACTCTGGCAATATCAGGGATGTCGAACTTGGGATCGAGCACAGCAGAGACGATGCTTCCGGCTCAATCACGAGGTAGTTTGGGATCAACCCCGAGAAACTATGCCGTGTTACCCAAAAATATCATCCAGTGCTGCCCATAGCTCCGTAGAACGTGCATGTGCCCGGTCAATCAATGTGGCGTCCGCCCCATTTCTATCGAAAGGCTCGATATGCGACTCGCCATCATCCTCTTTATGCCCTAGAGAATCTTGTATGCCGGCGAAGCCAACTAATGTTCTGCGCACGCTGTCAGTCACCTCTTGAAGCGCCCGTGTTTCGTTGCGTGTCTTCTCAAGCTGGCTCTGTAACAGCGATATCAATGCCTCTCTTGTCTGGTGTGGCCGCCATTCGTTCACTTGCTGATGCATGTTGTAAAAGATGGTTTGCAAGTCTGCCAATTTCTCGGTTGCGTCGCTTGGGCTTGAGCCCAGAATACCGGCCAATTCCAGGAAATTCAGTAGAAGGGATTTCGACAGCTTTTTCAGTTCGAAGACTTTATTTGCATGAATATCTTTCTCCGCCGAGGTGGAAGGTATAATAGGCCCAAGACGCTCGATGCCATGGTCTTCGAGCGACGGTATACGGTCACTCAGCTACATCCGTCAGTTTTCATAATAGAAAGTGCAAACAGAGAATGTGTCTTCGGGGTATTTGTATAGCCTCACATCGTGCAATTGCTCAAATAATCTCCATTTTCCATCAGGCGGCGGTGGCGGCGGCTGCAGATACTCCAGGTCCTCGGGTAAATTGGAAATTATTATATTCGACGGTTCGCCTTCTCTGCCATTGTGCAAGCTTTGTATTCTTGCGACATTCACTTTTGTGAACTCTTTCCAGAGATACGAAGGTGGGCTGGGATACGGGGGAACCGAGCTTTCGAGATCTTCTTGATGAGCCATAATTGTGATGCGACAGTTTAAGAGGCGACAAATTGTAGTTCTCGGACGGAGAGTACGTAAATGTGGCTGAAGCTTTAATATTGTGGCTGGTTGCGGGTCTGGAGTCGTCAAATCTTCCAGCACGTTAATACACATGGCGCGCACATCTCACCTCAACCATCTCCTAGTCGGCCCTGAGCCAAGTCTGTCATGGGCTGGTACCCGATCGTTGCAACGCGCCAAAAGCTAAAGACGAGGTCGGGGATGCTCAAAATCTGAAAGAGCTTTGTCACACGTGATTTGGACACGATGGCGCAACAATACAAGCGGAAGCGAGACGAACTGGACGGCGGTGCATATGACAACTATGCTGGCGACAATGAGGAAAGCCAGAAGAAGAGAGCAAGATCGCAGGACCCCGGAATAGTACCAGTTACAATCACAATGGGATCCACAGAGGCTCGGGGAAAGGACAGCGTAAGGCCCGCAGCGATTTCTAAAACCCAACAAAGAACGCCACCGCTCGGCCGTCGAACGTCAGGAACACCGATTCACGGGTTTGAGCTTCAGATACCGTCTCGGCCAGCCACTCCAAATACCTCTTTGAAAGACTCTTTACTGGTCGGTACTTCGGAGGCATCTACCAGCAGGACCCTTTCGTCTACGGTCGAATCTCGATTTGCCACAAACCCCTCGGCAACTATGTCTCCTGGACACTCAGCGCCAAATGCTGAGAGTGGGAATCGGACAGACATACACATGAACAGCGCCACATATGCCACTGCTGGCTCCGAATCTGCACCCGGTACGATAGACCTAGACGAAGCAGAATGGGCCGCCTTCGAGGCCGATGTGGTAAACGCCCCGAGCTCAGCCACTTCCGGGCAGCACCCCAAACCAGAAGATGTGAGATCAGCCGGAGGCGGCGAGCAACAGACAAAAAAGTTGCTGGTAGCAGACGCGGAGATGAAGGATGAAATGGAAGACGCTAGCAGGGCTCTAGAGACAGAGTTTGAGGATATGGAGGAGCTCGAATCCCGGGTAAGAAAGCTGAGGGAGAAGCGGGAGGCTCTTCGGCAGCAATCCCCAAAGGAGAAAGACAATACGGAAGTCGTCGCAAAAGATGGTATTTTATCGGGCACAGATCGACGTGGCCATACCATTGTCGAAGACGCCGACGAAGAATCTGACGAGGACGACGACGGGGATGACGATTGGAATGGATTCAGGTTCAGGGTTTAAGTCCTGCGAAGGGGTGCAGAATGCAGTAAGGGCGGAGGCCCGCTGGCCACAGCGGCCTCACTCGTTGCAATGTTTCGGGTTATTAGTCACCGCGACTAATCCTCTCCCAAAACTTTCGTAACCTCCATACTCTCCCGACGCCGACAGTCTCCTCCCAGCGCCGGATGCGCTCGCTGCGGCGACTGACCTCACTCTTCCAGACGGCGCCGATCCACTGCTTGAGGCCGTCCTTGAGTCTTTGCTTTTCGATCGCTCTCGTGCGTGCCACAAGCAAGGGTGCGATGTGCCCGATGCCCGGGACACATTCGGGAGGCAGGACACAGCGGTCGACCAGAACCTTGGCAGGCGGGCGAACGGCGAGGCGGTGAGCGAGGCGGATAGAGACGAGCGAGCGAGCGAGCTTGCGTGATACGACGGTCGTATTCGTCAAGAAGATGGAGCGGTTGATGAGATCCGTGAGAGTGGGACGAGCCGAGGAGGAGAAAAAGACGGCGAGGACTATGCGAGAACGGCGTCGGCGGAGCAGATGCAGGATCGGTGCGTTGCAAAGGCAACGAAGGCGGTGCGAAGTCTGGGAGAGTCAGATGAACTCGGTCGGACAGGACGCAGCTTAGACAACAGTAACGGAGCAAAAGAGCAACAGAGTATAAGCACATGAGCAGCAAGCAAAACGCAAAAAGACATGACACAGATATATGCAAAACGTCGAATTAGGCCCATCGTACCCTCGAGGCAGAGAGCAGGTCGTTGACATCGAGGAAGTTAAGGATGTGCAGCAGCACTTCGGTCGGCAAACCGCCTAAGACGGCTGGTCTCGCCGTCAGCGATAGTGTGCTTATCACGTGTGGGGTTCGTGGAGCGTCGCCGCTGTGAAGCTCCATCGCCTGGATCAGCCATATAGGACCGGGGAGACCATCAAGATGCAGCATGCGCCGTGCTTTCTGCAAGACGAAAGCGTCACCGGGTTGGTTGCAAGACCAAAATGTCCGGAGGCGGCGGGCCTTGAGGGGTGGCGGGAGAGTGGGCCGTTCGTTGGGCTGGCGAAATGGTTGCTGGGCTTGGACACGTTGGGTGAGGCACGATTCCCGGCACGTTTTGGCATGTATGCCCGAGGCCTTTAGCCTGTGGTGTGTGGCTTGTATGGCCTGCAGGCACTGCCATGCATGACTATGGCATCATTCGGTCGTAAATGTGGGGCTCCCGTTTGTCCTTGAACACAGCCCAAGATGGCCTGCCGTCGGACTCCACCGGCGCGCTGTCCCTACTCGTAGTCGCTGCAAAGAATGAAGTCTCGTGCGCAGCTTTTTGTTTACCTAGCATTGCTTGCCTCTGTCCGTGCCTGCCCTGCTCTAAAGCCACCGCTTGCTGACGTGGAGGATCGGCCTCTTGACGTGGCCGCTCCTGCGACTTTTACGGCTCGGACTGCAACCCCAAATTCGAGCCCAAGGGTGAACCCTTCCAATCTGTGGCGTTCGTATACAAGGCTTCTGAAGATCTGCTTCCGCCTGTCGGGTCATCCCCAATTGCTGCCTGACTGCCGCTTCCGGGCCGCGCCACGCACTGCGCACAGAATTTGCTGGCTCGAGAACGCGTACTCGTACAGTCCCTATTAACGGCACTGTCATGTGAGCCCGAGTTTGTGCCGTAATGATGTATGACTTGTCAAGCAAAAGCAGCATTCTCTTCGTGCAATTCCACTTTGGCCAGCCTTACCAGGGGCCAACAGCGCCAATTCGTCACCAGAACGCGCCATCATGGCGCTGGGCGCATGCACACATAGAGCTCTACTTGAACGAGCCCCTCGCCCTTCCACGTCATCGTTCGTCCAACGCCTAGACAGCCTTGTCTTCAGCAAATGCATCCGCTCTCTTCATTGGATAGTCTAGATCCGAGACCCGATAATTTCCACACCTTACAAAATTACAATCAAGAACAACGCCTCGATAACAGAAGAGTGTCTTGCAGTGCCACAATGAATGTGTCGTGTCTCGGGCGCCTGTACGCCATGGTTGTCTGTCCTGATTTTTTCCGCGTGTTTTGATTTCCCAAAAGGATTGAGCCGCAAACGGTGTTGCGATTGTTCATTTCGGGAAACGGCACGGCCCGTTTTGGCGACCCGGTCACCTTTTCAGGCCCCCCCCCGTGGCGTATCGAAACGACCGCACTCTTCTCTCGTGTCTGCCTCCTCGCCATAGCCACATGACAAGAAATCAGTCCGATTGAAACAATAAAACAATAAAAGGCAACGCGTCGAAAAGAGGGGCAACCCGCAGAGCCGTAGCCCTTGGAAGTGGCCGTTTCCACGGCCCCTGGCGTAAACATCAGCAGCGCAGATAAAATATCGCTAGGCCAAAGGCCCCCAGCCTTTGCCCATTCAATGCAAGCCCGGGAGAATAACGACCCTATTGCCGACCTGATGTAGATACATTGACCTCTTTTTGCTATCTTACTTCCCTGCCAGCTCCACCAAATCGATGGCATTCGCGTCGTTTGCTTTACTTGCGACATAATGAGCTACTTGACATTGTCCTTGAAGTATTCAAGGACTAAACGGAATGGACCAGAATGGCGAAGTTCAGACGTGCTTCGCTTAAATGGAGTGCCAGAATAGTCCGAATGCCAGCTACCCAACTCTCAGTCAGTGGGAACTGCTTTGCTGGCACCTTCGATACCCTGGAGCTATTCTGAGTGATTTACGTTTAAAAAGACCCGTGTTGCCCCGTAGTTCTATCCGAAATTTGGCTATCGATTATTTCTATTCTGCCCGTGATTTGTTGAAATGCACCTAATAGGGTTGTCGTGGCATATCCCCAGGGGGCGATTCAGCACATTGAGCAAAAGCACCGTGCACCCATTTCTCCAATCTTTTGTAGGCTCAAGCAATGCTCTGCCGCTTCGCTGGTGGACATTTCTGTATCAGATTTCGGCTCCCTGGTAGATCTTTGAATATGAGCCTCGTCACACCGGATGTACAGCTTCTCGTCGGAAACGCAAAATCGAGGTACAAGTACTACCGGTTCGACATTGCAAGTACCTTGGCACACCACCTGTGTATACTCCACTCACACTTGAGGACAAATTGGTGCATGAAAGCCAACACGTTCATGCCCGGAACGGAGACAAATTCCTTTGAGGTCTACGACGTTGCAGCTCGTCACATGTTCCACCCAGCCCACCCAGCCCACCGAGTCTAGTTCAGTAGCGGAATGGGCTGAAATCACCAAAAATAACAAGGAAGTGGGCGGTGACGGTAGCCGAGACCTGCTGGAAGGCCCAGGACATCGTTTGCTCAGTGCTCGAAGTACGGTACTTCATGACACCCACGTTGTAACAAAATCAGCGTTGCCCAACACAGAATGTGATATTTAGGACAACTCATCACATGCAGATGTATCCGTCGACATTGCCTGACCGGGTTCAATCAAAGCCGGTTGATACCGCAAAATGGCCTCCTGGGGACTACTAGCATGCCGCCACGTTATCTCCCGGTTTATGGCTGTAAGCAAGGAAGAAGCGTTAAAAGGCTTTATTTTTATCGAAAACCTGGACCCGTTTTCGATTCACAGGTAGGTCAATCCAGCTGTACACTGCTCTCGGTCTGCCCGCCAGCATTCACCCCCTCAAGACGGGGGGGGGAGGGGGGGGTGTCGAATGTACTGCAAAACAACTCCTAAATAAACTGCTCACGTATACATTCCGTGTTCCGGTTCATTCTAAATGCGTTCGTATAATATTACTCGCCGTCCTGTTTTTCAGTTTGTCCTAGATTACCACGAAATCCATTTTGATGCTGGTAAGTATCTTTTTGAGGGCTATATCCTATTTAATTATTACACTCTATTCCAACGTATCGTACAGATCACAATCCTCCTCGTATTCGTACTGTTAACACCGGGGCATTTTACTGTGTGTCAGAATGCCTAAACTTGGATAGATCGAGTTGATGTTGACTTGTCAAGCATTGGCGAGTAAACGAGCACCGCTCGCTTATGAGTATTTATCGTTCCGTTAGAACAATTTTTATGCAAAATAGTACATAGTTTACGAATGGACACTTTCTGGCAACACTTTCCTGCGAACTGTGACTGCATTACACCCTTCCCTGCACTCTGCCTCACGCAAAGTTCGTGCACAATGTATACATGGACATTGTCTGTGAACAGACGGGAAGTCTACTTTTGCCCAATATCCCGTTACGGGGATTTTACCACGTAGGCATGCGAAGGAGGGTAGGCTGACGCATGCATCGCTCGCGCGCTTGCGCGCGAGCAGAATAAGCTCGATAAGGCAGATACTGCCGCATGACAGAATTTGTGGAGGGCTTAATATGTATGTTCTTGAAAAAAAACCTCAAGAACATTCACTCCGTTTGGCGATGAAGTAGCCGCTGCCCGTGACATCCCTCCGTTATAGACATCTCCCCGAAAGGGCTCTGTAGATTTACATGTGCACTTAAAGAGTGGTTGGGGATTTCCAGAATCACGGAATGCTTGTACATGGCGTGGTGGTGGGGGGGG
>RQWE01000159.1:9175-48655 GCA_004028395.1 Leptographium galeiforme
AAGCGCTACCCTGGTTCTGGCTAATACGGCCATCCATTCTTAAACCGAATCCCATCCACCTCCTTTCTCTCTGCTCCCGTCCCTCTTCTTTCTTCCTCACCCATTCTCGATTCGCATAAAGCCATCTGTCTCGCCCTTGCAGGTCCAGGCAAAAACATCCCACACGGCATCGACCTGATCTGACTTTGTCGACAACCAACCGCGTGCGTGCAACCACCACGTCACCCCATTCACGCCAGGTCGCATTCGTCTGTATATGCGGTCTCACCACTTCACATCCGCTCCTTCGCCGCCCATTGTTGGCGCATATTGAAGCCCCCCCTTTCTCTGTCCTCGCCAGCTCAACGAGGCACACGCTCTTCACGAGCCGTGGCCATGGATTACACCGCCATGATGCAGAACGTTCACCAGATGGCTTCCGCCTACCACACAATGCTCTCCGACAGCCAGCCACGACCAAGGCCAGTGTACTCGTTCGCGTACAACAGCGATCCGCTCTTCCTGGTCCCGCACATGGCTCCCCACGATGCCAGCGACCCCCAGGCCGGCCTGTCACAGTCGAAGCAGACCGAACCGAAACCGAGATTGGCCAAGGACGAGGTCGACCTGCTCGAGAACGAATTCAAAAAGAACCCGAAGCCGTCCTCGCAGCGCAAGCGCGAGATTGCTGACCTGCTCAAAGTCGAGAACCCCAGAATAAATGTTTGTCCCCTCTCCCCCCCTCCGGCCCCCATTCTCTTGACCACACCTCTCCTAACCGGCTCCCAGAACTGGTTCCAGAACCGCCGTGCCAAGGCCAAGCAGCTGCTGCGGAGAGAAATGGACACGGGGAATCCGGGCGAAGAGTCCTCCTGCGACACACCCTCTGACCACCAAGACGAGTGCAACGTGAGCGAATACTACAGCTCTAGCAACCACAGCCAGCCTCTGAGGGCTTCTTCTGCGGCCTTCCCGACCGTCGAGCACCAGCAAGTCCCTTTCTATGCGGAAGAGGTCTCCGCCACGAACAGCACCTCGCCCTCTGTCGAGGAGTACCCGTCACCACGGTCTCTGGTGTTCCCGCCCGCAAACACGCACGAATTCGCATATGCCCCAGTCAACGGCTTCATGGGCCCCGACGGCTCTCCGAGCCATGAGTCCATGGACGGCGACCACACACTGCACGACTTCGACCCGTCCATGGGGACCTTTGTTCCTTTCTCAGCTATCGACATGGGCTCTGTCATGGCACCACAGGCAGTGATGCCATATCCCACCGAGCTCCTAGGTGTGGAATGCATGCCGCGTCTGAGCGAAGAATCGGTGGCTTTGGGCCCCGAGACACATTCTCTGCAGCAGCTTCCGCCAGCTATCCAGCAACTGTCCTCGCCTGTCTCGTCCCATTCTCCCTCTTCGGCAGCCTCTGTGGCCTCTGATCTGCGCTTCAAGTCCCCTCCGCCACCAGCAAACATTGCCACACGACGGAACAAGGGCGTGCCAGCCATGCTCAACCCGACTGCTCTTCGCACCGGCCCATACGGACCCAAGACGGGGATTGACAAGTCCAAGCGGATAGACGCCGCGAGCCCCATTCGGCGCATATCGTCTGCCACGGGTCTCATCAACCGGATCCAGAAGCCGACCATGGCACCGGTCCCCCGCTCGCCGCTCTACTTTGAGCGAAACAAGGAGGCGTTTATGCACTCGCTGCAGACGGCTACTGCAGCTGCAGCAGGCGGCCCCGTGGCACTGGTTCGCTCCTCTAGCAGCAACGTTTCCCCCGTGACTCCACGGGAGTACGTTGTGCCGATGCATCCCGCGATGCCCGAGGTGGCTTCCTCGATGGGCTCTGATGACGACTCCCACTATGATGTCGTCGCCCCGATGCAGCACCCATTCTTCGCCATGGGACAGACGCTCAAGACACCGCCCGGCACGCCTGGGTACAACGGCTGTCATATTGACCAGCGGACCATGGATTCGTGGAGCTATGTTCCCCAGGACGAGGCGCTTTTGACGCCCAGCCTGGGCAGCTTTGGCTCGGATGAGTTCCCCGTGCTTGCGTCGGCCCCGTCGTATGTGGTGAACAGCCAGCCCCCGACACCATCGTTTAACCAGTCGGTTGGACACAACTTCTTCCCGATGCCGTATCGTGGAGGCGGCATGGGGCAAGCCGAGTACACTTTCCCTGGAGAGACAAACATGCCGCCAGGCTTGTCGGGAAAATCCTCTCCTGGTCGGGCGAAAGGCAAACAGTTCCAGTTCACCCAGAACATCACACCTGACGACTTCTTCTGCATCGAAAAATGAGCTCCCGGCGAATTCGTCGGCCTTTTGATTTCCCACCCATCTGTATACAATATTGACGACTTCGACATGACGAGAAGGCGAGGGCGTTGTTTCCGGCATGGAAAATGATTTTTTTGAAAATGGGATCTGTACGATTAAGAATGGCGTTTTCATCCTTTGGTTTCATCATTTTATCCGGCTTTCGTTTCCATGACCGACTTGCTGGCTCACATTTCTTTTGTTTCGGTTTTTTGGATGGACAAGTGGCACATGTACAGGCAGTCTTCACGATGTCCACTCACTATAATGAGCAGTAGATTGTGCTTGGAAAGCAATGTGAGACAAGATACCCTTGAAGATGTGAAGGGCATACATTGGCCGTGAAATGATTGCTGTATTGTAGCCTAATCGAAACAACAGTATTTCTCAAGTTCTGGGAGGGCATCGTGATGGGCAGACTTGGTATGTGTGAGTTGGAAGGTCTCTCCCTCGCTGCAAGGGGAGGCGAGTAGGTATAAATGTGATAGAGAGGAAGGAGTGTGTATCATTTTGCCCTGTTTTGGTTCTACTGAGAATAATTATCCCATTTCAGAGTTACCCTCCCTGCATTCCTTCATGAGCGATTTTTTCAGTATAACAAGGCAGACGGGAAGTCATTGACAAAGCCGCTTGAAAGCGCCTTTTCGTTGCGGACAAACTTATCTCTGTTCCGCGTTGCCAAGAACGTCTCCGCCGCATTGTCAGATGTCAGATATGTAGCCGTTGTAGCAGCGAAGACTGCAGCGGGGTTTTCCGTACTTTTCTGATTTTACACCGACTGAGGGAAATTTTGCGTATTGTAAGTACTTTCAATTTGGCTCCAGATCGAAGAGAAATCCAATCAAAGAAATGCCATCGGCTTTACTTTTTATGTCTCGGCTCGGGGTTGGCTCTCGAGGCAGTCAACAATAGACAGTTGGTTTTCATAGCTTTGATTTACAAATTTGCCAAAGTCTGTCTTACGAGTACCCGTACCCCGCACCTTATTATGCCAACAGAACCGGGTTTTCCCTATTTCGTCCCAGGAACGTCTCCAGGCCGAGTAAGCAAAATCTCACGAGTCATATTCTTTTCGCGCAATGGACCAAAGGCCGAGCTGCCATTCCTGGCCGACATACGACAATTGACCGCGGGGGCAGTGCAAGACCCACAGTGGCATCACGGTGCCTTGCCTTGGCCCCGCGGCCGGTCCGTTACGAAGAGCTTCATCTTTAGGCGTTTTGTGATTTGATGACTAGACCTGTGCCACAGGTGGCTCGACTTACCGGCCCATGGTGCATATTTCTCGGCCGGGGAACCTAGGCTTTATTTCCGCTCTTCTCTTTACACATACACTTAGAGTTTGGCGCAACCGCTGGCACAGTTGCTCTTGTCTCCTTCAACAAGAACAGACTGGTTTACAGCCTGTGTTGACGGGGCTACGTCGAGGGCCGGGTTCTGGGTGAAGAAGTTGACGGGCCGTAGCATGACGCTGACTTTCTCGACGGGCCTGGGGGCTGTGAGTTTCAACGAAACATACGGACAAGAACGGGAGCATGAACGGTTCAAAAAGACTCACATCACGGGGAAGTCCTCGATACGAGGAAAGTGGTTCAGGCCAAACTGAACCCACAGAACGACGTCCTCATCGACGGTGGCGGCATGGTGCTTTTCGATCCAGCTCTTGATGCCAGTGTGTCCGCGGCCTGGGGGGGCACGAGCTGGTCAGAACGGGCTCCGGGCTTGTGCGCAAAGGCTCGGCATGATGGGGACTTACTTTGGTTGGTAAACTTGCCGCCGGGATACAGCTCGTCGGGACGGTACTTGGTGACGTAGAGATGGTGGTCGGCAAACTCGGCCCTCTTGGCGTTGTAGCTCTCGGGGTGGGACATGAGCGGGGGCACGGGGGGGAACTCGAGCTTGTACGAGATGGGGAGGCCATTGACGGGGTTGGCAATGTGTGGGTTTTTGACGACAAAGGCACGCGACTTGGCCCAGTCGAGGTCGTGGCCGCCCTCGGTGGCAATGTCGGTCTTGACGGCGCGGTAGCCGTTGCCAAAGGGGTTGAAGGCGTCCATGGGCATGCTGTGGGCCTCCTGCTGGACGACGGTGTTGCCGTCGGTGTAGCTGCCGATGGCCGGGTCGATGCGCAGGGAGAGGATGTGCTGGTGGAAGGCGGCGAGCACGCCGGGGTGGACGACGGTGCCAAAGTCGACGTTGAGGCCCTTGTCGATGACGGTGGTGGACAGCATGCCGGTGGCACGGACCTGGTATTCGATCTCGCCGGCCTGGTTGAAGATGAACATGAGAATGTACCTGAGGGGTCAGTGGCTGTGGTCCGAGAGAAGAGGGCTGCCGGCTCACTCGTAGTTGGACACGGTCAGGATGGTTTGGACGACCAGCTCTCGGTTGCGGACGACCGAGGCATCTGGCAATTAGCAGAGGACAGGTTTGGTGGTGCTCCGCGCTCGGGACTCACTGTTGGTGCGGTAGTTGGTGTGCTTCCAGCCGATGCCGTTGTCCTGCTCGTGGATGCAGATGGCGTTGGGCATGGTGACGGGCTGGCCGTCGCGGTCGCAGACGAGGCCGTCGAGGTAGGCAATGGTGCCGAGACAGTCGCAGCCGAGGCCGAGGTTGTTGGCGACCATGCCGGCGCCGACGTCGCCGAGGTCAAAGGCCATTTTGCGGTGGTAGGGCGAGCGGGGGTCGCCGTAGGGCACGCACATTTCGGCGAGGCTGACGCGGTAAAAGAGGGGGCGGCCGTCGTAGCGGACGTCGCGCAGGACGATGCCCTCGCGGTAGTTGAAGGCGACGCGCATCTCCCACTTTTGCCAGCGCAGGAGGCGGCTGGCGCGGTCGAGGGTGAAGCTGGCGCCGCACGGCTGGACAATGTGCAGCGGCTGCAGGTCGGTGCGCAGGGGCACGGAGCCGGGCACGTAGTCGCTGCCGGGCTGTTCGAGGTAGGGGGCGGTCTCGGCGGCGACAGAGTGGTCGGCGCCGGTGGCAATGTGCTGGATGCGCACGAGCCGCATGGAGGTGGGGTCAAAGATGGGGGAGAGGGCTAGCGGGCGGGCGTAGTGGTTGCTGTGCGGCACGGTCTTGTCGCGCAGAAAGAGGTAGACCTGGAAGAGGCGGTCGAGGTCGCCGTCGCCGCCGCCGTCGGAGCCAAAGCCCCACGGCTCGGGCACGACCTCGAGGTGGTCGGGCAGCCGGAGGCGGGCGATCTCGGCCTGGACCTCGGGACAGGCCATGACGGCCTTTTCGACCTCGAGCACCTCGGCAAAGTCGACATTGCCGTGCACGCCGACGTCCTTTTGCTCCGTCTCCTCGACGTGGCGGGTGTCGAGGTTGACCAGTGCGGTGAAGAAGCGGGTCTGCCGGGGTCAGTACGGGACTACAGAACTACAGGAAGTACAGGAATGAGCATACAACACGACACATACCGTGGGACGGAGGTAGTAGGCAGCAAAGGCTACCCTGCTGGAGCGCGGCGCGGTGCGGCCGGCATGCTCGGCCTCGAGGTACCGCAGCGTCAGCGCCTTGTCGGGCTCCTCGAGGGTGACGGCCTTGAAGGACAGGCGACTGTCGGGATGCAGGGCCCGGACCAGGGAGGCCGCCAGAACGACTTCCTCGGCCGTCAGATCGGCAAGGGGGTGTAGAGCCATGGCCAAGCCGGGGGGGAGGGGGAGATCAGTAGATCGATAAGGAGAGCAGGCTCGGCTACTGGATGGCGAAAATCAATGTTGGGGCTTGCATGGGGTAAAGGAGCAAGATAGGCAGCGGCACAACCGGCCTGGACATTGGCCATGATATAGCTGACAGGCGCTGGGACAGGATAAGCAGTATGTCCCGAATAGGCAAGTATACCGCCGTGCATTAGGGTGGAGCTAAGATAGCCATCGGGGAGCGCCGCTTTCGAGATACGAGTGCGGAGGACGATGCCGGGTGCTAACGATCCGACGTCGGAAGGCGCGACTGGCTTCCTAGTGCAGTCGAGACAGGCAGGTTAGGCGCTGTGCTAAACGGGCTAGAGATATGCTGTTACTCGAATTACAGATACTGATATGGAATGTCCAGATAGCCGCCCTCGACGACTTTGCGTGCTGCGGGACCGTAGACGAGCGAGCCCACGACAACGGCAAGCGACGACTGCAGACGGGCTCCGCGGCGCTCGACGGCCGGGATCTCGACGCTGACGGTAAAGGACTCGGACGCGGAGGGACGTTTCTTTCAAAGCAAGTGTGGCGCTGGCCCACGGCGAAGCTGTCCTGGCGGGCGACGAGACGGGCAAACGCGGGCGACCCGGCGGCCACGGTCAGGCCGGCCACCATGCAGCTGTCCTTGACGGTAAAGGGGATGCCGAGGAGGGGGGATGTATTTTCATCTTCTTCTTTTTTTTTCTTTTTTCATCTCCCGCCGCGCCCTGTTGCTGCGCGCTGCCTAGGCAAAACAGGCCGGGTTCAGCACCGGCGTCGGGTTGAGCCGCGGGCCCCGTCGGTCGTAACTTTAACTCTGATTTACAGGTCGAGGGGAAAATAGCGCAATTAAAAAATACGTAGAGGCTTTGGGGACACCTCTTACGGGGAGGGGAAAAAAATCATTAACGACCCGTTGGTCCCGATCGGGCGGTCGCCACTGTCATAAATGGCGGGCACGATCTGCGGCTAAATCCAACTCCCACCACGATCCTCACAGAATACGCTGTGGATTTGCCTTTCTACGTCAGGTCAAGATAAGCCAGGCAACTTGTCACCAAAGCCAGGGACTCCCCTGATCCAAAAAAATTGCAATATTACGTTTTAGAAGCGTCAAAGTAGTAAAGACTTCACTGGGGTCTCAAACAGCTAGTAAGCAGCGAAAAGTCAGCACTCCTGCCCTTCAATCGCTAAATCTAAGCCCATTATTGGAAGTCAAGACCAAAGGCTCAATGGCGCATCGAAGGATTAACTACGGATTGAACGGTCAACTTCGGATGAATAGATCACAGCATTGCAGTAGCTCAAATACCATCTCCCCCAACCTCCATACAATATTCGCTGTCAACTCGTCCACTCCTCAAGAGAAGAAGTCGTTAAGCTTCCTGGCCACTCCGCTCAACAATGTCAACATCGTCTGGCCAAGCACTACTTTATACATGGTGCATGTTGCAGTCAAACCATACGCGGACAATCAGTGCTGGTGGCGGGGCGTGTCCTCTCGTGACGAATTTTGTACATAGGCGGCACTCCCACAACGGGGTACTAACGCTATCCGGGCACTTTGGGCAGACGGTGTCGACCTCGAGCAGAATCTCCTGTATCTGGCCGGGGTATTTAACAGTCGCCACGTACCGAACATTCATAGCGAGTTGCCTAGATTAAGCCAGGACCGAAAGATGCACATCTTCCTCGAACTCGTCCGATTGCTTTTTTCCGACCTAATAGCCTCGCTCGAAGGGGTGCAAAAAAAGCAGAGCCTCCTCGCAGCATTAGCACAGTTGGTCCCCCGATGGCACAAATCCCCCGAAAAGGTTGTATTTGCGCAAGCCAAGAACGCTTTTGCAATTCAGAAAAAAAACCCCGAGCACTCAGAAGATTTGCCCAGCATTGGAACTCGCGGCTATTTTGGACCGATACAAGATATACGAGCAGGCCCCGAGGTGTCACGTTGCCCCGTCACATGGCAATACGCACGTGGAATTCAAGCATTGCTGGTGGCAGCGTGAGCCCCGGGGGCGTGGGAGAGCAAGTCTCCATTTTGATGCTTCTCTTTGCCATGGACGACACTCTAAGGCCTCTCGAGAACCTTCCAGGCCCAGTTCTGCTATCTCGCTTCTGGCAGACGCTGCTCGGCAGCGATAGCTAGAGCCAGCTCGATGCGGCACTCCGGACTTTGAAGAGCGGCAGGGTATTCTTCAACCACTTTGTGCGACTTTCGGCCAGACCCAATGAGGCAATCATCAAAGAGGCCTATTGCCGTGGACAGGCCCTCATCTCGCCAGAGAACTGCCCGGGAACTGACCTTCTTATGCCGATCCAGGTGGGCGCCGGAGTTGGCGGCGGGGAGAACAAGTTGGGAGCGCTGCTGGTTCAGGTGAAAAACCGGGCCAGCGACAAGCTTACAGGATCCACGCGAGAATACTTTAAGACCTGCTTCAAGGCCGGGCTGGCCGGGCTTCGTCTCGAAGCACCGCTCCCTGGCGGATACATTGGGCTTGCAATGTGCCTTCGCTGCGAGTTGGGCAGAGAGTTAAAAAATTACCTGTCGTATCCGGCTGCCTTTAAGAGGAGGACTATTAAGGTTCTCGTCGCGATAGCCCTCGGTATCGATCTCTATGCCCTCCACGGATAAGGCTCTCAGGAGGGGAAGGGCATCACAGATATCTTCCGTCGAGTGCTGCAAAGGTGGCCAGACCTGTACCCGGAGTCCGAGCTGAGGATCCTATGTCAATCGGCTGGTTTACCCGTTTAATGAATTCGCTTAGCTCTAGACCAGAGCAGAATGTGGAGGGTGAGAGGATGCTCTCTCCATAATGCACTAGCTTGCCGTTAATCAAGAAATAAACCAATCTTGGCAAGAGTCAGTATTTGACATGCCTATTGGGTGTGCTGGTACAATTTTCCCTACTTCAGCCTCCTCGTATATCTCGAAGGGAAGAAAACCGGCGCTATTATATCTTCTACAGTGCTTGCGGCCTGAACCTAGCAACCTCAATAGTCCCATTAGCAGCCGTACTCGTGTGCATATCCCCAGCAGCAGGCATAGAAATCGGCATGGTGGGTAGCAACGTCTTAGCATATTACTTTGCTAATCGGCCGGCCATGTTGACTCTCGTAATGAAGCTTCTCTGTACTGGAACCGCGCTATACGCCAACTTGCTTAACAGTGTTGCAGCTATACTATATTTCAACCGTAGTGCTTGCAACGGCATCTAGAGCAACGTACGACATACTGATCAGGATCAATGTAACATTCAAAATCGGCGTCGCAGGTTGTGTTCCTGCACTCGTTTGTCTTTTTCAAGACAGCCAAACACCCTTGCAAGTTGGAAATTATCGATTCGCGCCCCTCGGCCAGCGCCTTCCAATAATCGATTTTCTCAAGTCTTTCTGCTTGGGCTTGGATCCTTTGGGCGCAGCTCTGCATGACCTTTTCCGAAAAGTCCGTCAGGCCCATACTCTCAAACTGCCCCAGCTCTAGAACAGTTGACAAGTTTGCCGCGGTTGCCGAGGCTAAAGTTCTCAGCAGATCATCGTTTGCTGACGATCCAACTGCTAACTCAATTGCCGCGGGAAGGTCTACAACCCAAGATCGATCCTCGTTCACATCATCAAGGAGGTGCTTGATTTTGTTGTTGGCCAGTAAAACGAGTCCATTAAGTAAGTAATAATCGCCAATAAGAATAACCCAAACATGTTCGAGGAGGGTAGAAGTTGCTGATTCTGACGGAGATGGTGTAGGTGGCCTGTTCAAATGGGATTCGATGCCGCTCTCATCGTTGACACCGAGATTGGGCTGATTTCCCGGCAAGCCCCCCATTTCTGTATCATCAGGTGGCGTTGTCCCACCTTGACCAATCTCACCGACATTATCCCCACCCGCAGGAGTTACACCTCCGTTTGTCGTATCATCGTAATCGCCGGTGTACAAGAACTGGACCAACCGCTTTACGGCGCTGGGTTGAAATTTATCCATTATAATGGCACTTGTCTTCGATTCCTGCATTGCCCCAAGTAAGCAGGCCTAGATCTTTAACTTGTCCTGTTACTGTGGGAGATGCACTTTAAACCCTCCTTGGGTTGCCGCTTTGATCACCGGAGATTGTCCACAGACAATAGCTTTATGGACCTTGAACTCCTGGCCGCTGCAGACAAACTTGAGATCACTGAACTCTTCCGACTCCATCATCCCGGCCAAAACCACATGCGAATGCGTCGCAGACATTGTAAGACACGTAAAGTATCATTAAACAGCGGGCCGTGTTTAAGGTGAGATTGGTTAAAATGCGACGTCCGAAACATAGGGAAGTTAGCCCGAAATTTGATATTTTGAAGAACGCCGATTTTGCGACCACAGGAAGGTCTGGGTCCGTGATCTTTATACCGCGTCACAGCTCGTGACATCATAATGTCGTCACTACATAAGACCGGCGCTCGATTATCAGAATTAGGCCTATGAGCATTGCGGCTGATTAAGGCATAATGACAAGTAGAGGGGTACGGAAGGGTCATCTTTTAGCTTTTTCTTGCGCGTGATGGATGACATAGGCCACAAGCACTTGATGAAGTAGCTATGTACAAATAGCTACCATGTCTGCTATATAGTTGCAAGATAAATCCTTTCTGGCAACAACGATGTAGTACGTTCGGCACCCAAGTCTGGCGCTTTCTGGTTGATGCCATATAATGAGCTTTTCTTCTGGCCCAAAGGTATGAGCAGGAAGCTGAGGTCATGAAACAAACTTTATTCAAACGCTGCATTATTGCGCCGAAACAAACCCGACTGCCTCTGCATGGCTTCTCAGGCGTTCTCGTCCACACAACCCGAACCAGACTGTATGTCTTCCCAACTCCGATTTGTCTCCCGGTCGGCCACTGGGGATCCCGTAACTGCACGTAGATGCAGCCGGCCGCGAACAGCAGCTCCGGTAGCGGGAGCTGCTCGGTCTCCTTGAGAGGAACCCGATCGGTTCTCGTCTCCCTACCCTTCAGCCCGACCGAGTAGCCGCCTTGATGCCCTTGCACCCACGCTGGCATTCCAAGTAATACTCGTACTACGAACATAGTACTACGAGTTTAGTAGCAGTAGTGTTTTTTGCTAACCCTGCTGCTTATACATTCTAATAGCCGTTTAGCTTCCCCTCAAGGCTGGTATAGTTCCCAATCTCGCAGTACTGTCTCCAATCGTCGAACAGCACTTCGAGAATAAAGTCGTAGAACACGTCGTCCTTGATAGAGTTGACAATCGTGGCATTGCCAGTTTTGTAGCCGGCTGTCGGGGCAAAGTCCGCGCCCCAGATCCGCAGGTTGCCGTAGAATGGCGAATAGAAGGTGGTGTCGACGGAGGCCAGGACGGGAGTTGACGACGTGATGATGTCGGGGAAAGCCATGAACGCGGACACGACCTCGTCCCAGAACGGCAGAATGTTCTCCGTGTTTTCGGCATTCTCAGTGTAGTTGCCGCTGACGACAATCGACTGCAGCTCAGAGAAGTAGGTGTTGTTGTCGATGACACTGAGGCCACCGGCCTTGTCAATGATGCGGTCATACAGCTCCTGGGACGGCACCAGGTAGTTGGTGACGTTTCCGCCAATGTAGAACTCCTTCCAGCCGGCAGTCAGGACGATCTGGGCGGCCTCGGGGTCCTGGATGAGATTGATGTCGGTGTTGACATCGACCTGAAAGGCATTGCCAGTCGCCTGGGCCATTTGTGTGTCGACGTAGCCGCCCATGATGTAGAGTCCGGCAGCCTCGTCCACCAGCTTTGGATAGATGCTGAGGGCCTGGGCGACAGTGGTCATCATGCCGGCGGCCCAGATCATGACCGGATCGGTGTCCTTGTACTTCTTGACAGCCTCAATCAGGGCCAGCGCGCCGGGAGTGCTATCGTACGTGATATTGTTGATATCATACGAGTCCTCGTAGCCGGCCGTGAAGGCGCCCTGCCAGACGGGAGCGCCAAAGAGCGTGTTGTGCAGGTGGAACGTGTCGTTGGTCTGGATCAGAGGCTGCTGCGCGCCAAGATACAGCGGGATGCAAGACGTCAGGTTGTAGTTGACAAGGACGTCGTAGCCAGCGCCAAGAGCGTCGACGCTGGAGGAGGACCCAAACGACATGGAAAGACCGAGAACCTCATATCCGCCATAGAGGGGTATCAGCAGCTGCAGGCCGTTGAGGCCGTCGTTGTCGATGAAGACTTTCTTGGCAGCCACAGAGGCGACGCTGGCCGCAGCAGCGAGAAGAGAGTACGTGAACTTCATCGTGCAGGGTTGGAAATGAGGACGGCGGAATGGGAAATGGGGAGCTAGCAGCGCCGGCAAGAGGAAGCTGACAGGAAGCCGAAAAGCTCACTCTTATAGCTTACGGAGTACAGGTTCTCAGATACGCGGCAGCTTCTTATCACAGGGCTAAAACAGAGAACCTTACAAAGTGGATACAGAAAGCCACTATTAAGTGCAGGTACACGCAGTGCCAAGCTGGTGAAGCTACCTGCCGGAATAGGTCGAGAAACTTTTATCTATTTTACTTCTTTCCAGGCACTAAGCAGCTTCTAGCGCATTTCTATTAGTTGCCGTGGTACTAAGCGATTTTCTTTGTGCCTGTAGCCGTAGACTGATAGAATACGCCACAATCGTAGATAAGGGCAGAGCAATCCGGCTAATATCTGTACGTCGCAAGTATTGCATTATCGACTGATATACACTGTGAGTACACCTACACCTACGAGGTGGTGCTGTTGTTTTTTTGGGGTGCGATGTTTTATAGCGCAAAAAGGCTGGGCATCAAATGGAGCAGAGCCGGGTGAGATGATTTCGTCCCCCGAGTGTACTACTCGCGTATCGCAAGTGGCGCGTCTTAGTGCGAGCTTGCGATAAAATCGAAGAAAAAACGAGCGATATATGTGGGCAAATGGATAAACGGGAAAGGATACTGCGGAGACCTCCGTCGGTGAAGACCGGGGAATACGGAGTAGCACAAGCGACGATTGGCTGTGTGGGGGCTGTTCTTGAGTCGAAAGCCTTGGCAGGTTCTTGGCTACTACAATTCGGAGTGAACACGAGTCTACGATGACTTCATTTTCTGGGCGCCAAGATACCACTCGACCAAAACCCTACAGATCGGACTTGACTTCATTTTCGGCAAGCCACCATGACAGTGTAATAAGCCTAAAAATGGCCTCTACGTTTAGGATGAGCATCTTGCGTTGAAGAACGCCGAACCACGACGCAGAAGGGATGAGTGCCGTAAGCGTCCGATCGGCTCGGCCACGGAGGCGACAAACAGACGGCCGTCCGGGAGAGCCTTGAGCTGCAATGGTGCTGGACGAGGCTGCGCGGAAGAGAGTCGACATGGCTTACCTACTTATACCCTAGACCCAGCTCAAGCTGTCCCGTGCATTCCTATCGGCTTATTGCTTCCATGACCGATTCGGCATGTGCCTGTGCGCCAGTCCCATCGCCGCCAGATGCGCCGGCAAACATGCCCGCGCCGAGGCCCGTGTCAACGCCGTCCAGCAGCTCGCTCGCCCACCACTGCCAGCTTTCCTCCCAGACCCCATTCCCTGTGGGCGCAGCCTCGGCGGCGTCGCACCAGGCCACGATCCTGGCCTTATTCAGCCGCATGTGCGCTGCCGCCACGTCCCAGGTGTAGTTGCTCCAGACAGTCCCCTGAGCTGCAGCCATCTCGGCTTGCGCGGCCTCAAAGCGGCCGGCCACGGCGTCGGCTATACCGAGGACATCGATGTGGAGCTCGGGCTGCGCCCAGACCTGGATTCGCAGCTGGCCGATGGCCGCCTGGGCCGACGCGGACGGCTGCGTTGTGCTCAATTCTGGGCACGGCCGGACGCCGAGGAAAGCGGGAAGGGTCTTTCGGGGGGCCGTCGGTGCTGGCGGAAGCAAAAAAAATGATAGCAGCGGGACCTAGCAGACAAGCCCACAGCGCGAGACCCCTAGAGGTGTAGATGAGTTGGGCCGTGGCCGGCTGGGGCAGGTAAAAGTAGGAGCAGACTGGGACGGCGAGCCAGTCGGCGAACCACCGGCTGAGCGCCGCCGCGAAGCGGGGCATGACTTTGAGAAGCCCCGGGCCAGAGATGGGGAGAGGGCCATGGGGCGCGGCGTCGGCAGGAAGCTGGGCCTCGGCCAGGACAGGCGCAAACAGGCGCAGCGAAACGCTATTGTAGTGACAGGACAAGAGGTCTGGTGGTGGTTCGTGCATCAGTCACCATGGCTGGTCAATGTGCTCATCAACAGAAAAGGGCTGGAAAAAGAAAAAGGAGTGAAAACTTCTCACGGTCAGATCGCAAACTCAACGGCAGTGCGCTTCGCAACCTCTCCAGCTCGGCCTGGAATGCTTCCAAGCACACGGCGGCCGGGACTTCTGGGATACCCGGCAAATCGCCAACCGGCTGGTCCCGGGCGTGAAAGCGCATGATCTTTTCAGTGAGGAGCTGGACGCGGACCAGATGCACGGCGAGCTGGTCGGTCTCATATTCTGCAGCGCTCTCTAGCTCCTGCAGGCACAAGTCCAGATACCGCGTGTGTCTCGCCTGCCCTAGCTGCTTGGAAACCAGAGCAGCACTGATGGTAGTTTTGCCGTTTGTTAGCGGAAAGGGAAGAAAAACAAAAGACGAGTGACCGCCAAATGATTCCGTCATACATGCTGGCGCTGCGGGCACTGACGCACTTTGAGCTCATGTACCACACCCCGACGAGGGCTCTCCTCTCCTCGTTCGTCTTCGGCTTCGGCTCGCCGCTGCCATGCGCCAAAGACAGCCGGTTGTGGCTCTCACGGGACCCGAGCTCTGGGCTCGTGTTCAGGTCCATGTCGCTCACCAGGCCGGCCGCCAGGTGGGCCAGGCTGTTGAGGTGGGCGTGGCTCATGCAAAAGTAATGGTGGACGCCCAGGAAGAGAAGTATGCCCTGGAGGAGGTCCAGGGACCGCTCGGACCGCACCAGCACGGCCTCGCCGACGTGCTCGACGACGGCGCGACCCTGGGCCCGCATAGACCGCAGGCGCCGGACGGAGGCCACCATACAGACGATGCGCGCAAGGAACGGCCGGGTCGCCCGCAGCTGGGCGGCCGTCGTGGTGGGCGGGATGACGACAAACGGGAACTGTGGGCAGAGCCGCGTTCTGTAGATGGACAGTAGGGTCTCGTCGGACTCGATGGGGGCAAGATCAGCCTCGCTTACGGGTTCCCTGCAGGTGCATGCTGGGGGGGCATCAGGCGTATTGGTGGTATCGGGAGTATCGGGGCCATCGGACGGGACGGGGCCGGAACCGGAGTTGGAGTTGAGGTCGGAGGCTGGCAAAGCCGACAGGCCTCGGTCTTCTGCCGCCTTTAGGGCCTTGGCCAGGACGCTGAGTTTCTCCTCAAGCTGAGCCGTTTTGCTATACATCCATGACTTTTGTCAGGAAATAGAGTTAAGAGTGGATGAGGGGAGGTTATAGCAAGACCAAGCGAAATCGGAGAGGACGCACAATGACTGAATTTGTCGCTCCTTCCGCGGCCTGTGCACCTGGTCGATGCAGTTCCTCTCCAGGCTCTGGCACTGATCACATTTCCCCAGGAGGTTGCCGGCTGCGGATGCACCGCGTCTTGGCTGCCCTGCAAGGGCCACAGGCCTGGCCCCATTTGACGCTGCGCGTCACTTTTGGCCTTTCCATCCGTCTTCGACAAACGTCTCTTTTCTTCCTATTTTCTAGCCGCGAGATTCTGTAGGCCACTTCCACGCGCAGACAGGATTATCGGCATAGTAGGAGAGAGGTTGTGCGAGGGGCACCTCCGGGGAAGGGAAAATGAACGACCAAGCCATCCGCGGAATTTGCGGCAAAATTCCGGCGCCACCTAATTGGCTCCCGTTTGCTATCCGGCTTTCCAGCCAGAGTCCGAAAGGTCCACGGAGACTTGGGCTACCTCTTTGGTTCTATAAAGGCCATTGCCATATATAAGGCCCCTCTGCTCTGGTAGGAAGGAGGATGATAATGTAGAGGAGCAAGAGTCGATTTGAAAAAGAAAGGAGAATACTTTAGCAGTCCAAGACATCTTTCCCTGTTTCGTCCCTACTATCGACAGTCGATAAAATGGCCCAGCCCTCTCCCTCGCCGTATATCCTCGCCTCGCCCAGCCCGCGCGAGGCTGTCGTCGACGCCATGAGCCGCGCCCTGGTTGCGTGCGACCACAACGACGCTGCGCTCTTCAATTCCGCCTGGGCCGGAGACGATGTGACGTTTGAGATCAATAGCGGCGGCGACAAGAAAGTGCTCCCTAACCTCGCCTTCATCCGCATGCATGTCCTCGACATGGTCGGGCCCATGGATACCACGCACAGCATCAGCAACATCCGTGTGCACCTTGACGACGGTGCCGGCACGGCACTTTTCACTGCCACCTCTCTGGCGCAGCATTGTCCAGCCGGAAGGGGCAGCGAACCGGATGGGCCAAGGTATTTGGTCGGAGGAGAGTATTCCGCCAATGTCATCAAGGACAGTGCAGACGGAGTGTGGAAGATCAAGAAGTGCGCCATAAAGGTTATCTGGGCCCAGGGGGATGCTTCTGTGATGCAGAGCCATAGTTAGAGCATGATTTGTAGTGATAAATGCTAAACGGCTCCCTCTATGGTATTCGCCACCCATCGCCTGCGGAACAACCGTTACAAAAATTGTGGCATTCACTCCCTTGCCAATCCCTCGTCGCCTTTGGCGGCTACGCACAGGTGCTACACACCCTAGCGTTCATCTCTGTAGACATGGCATAATGCCGGCTCAAATCAAGACGCCATGGATCGTCGAAAACGAGGGTGTCTCGTCGTCGGCGGCGCCCACCCGCGCCCAATGATCGGCCTCTGCGTTGAGATCCCGCGAAATCCTCCAAAAGTACAGCTGCAGCCCCGAATCTGCCCAGCGTTCGAATTCCTGCCACAGGGCCAGCCAGAGATCTTTATTCCGAACCGGCCCTCTGGCTGTGTGCCAGCCGTTCCGCTGCCACCGATAGACCCATTCCGTCGCGCCTTTCACCACGTATTCCGAGTCGGTGGCGATGACGATGCTCTTGAGTCCTTCGCCAGGCCAGTGGCGAAACTGCAGGGCGGCCAGGACGGCCCGCATCTCGGCGCGGTTGCTCGTCTGTGGGTGCGGCTCACCACTGGGGCCCTTGTTCTCTAGCCGGAATGACAAGTATCCCGCATTGCCCGGTTCCTGTGCGCGAAACACAACACCGCACCCGGCTTGCGGGCCTATCCCGCCGTTGTTGAGGCACGAGCCGTCGGTGTAGATGAGAATCTGGCGAGGGTTGTGTCGGTTTACAAACCGGACGTGTCCCGTGGGGGTGTTGCCCATCTGGAAGATCTCCCGAGGATTTGTCGCGCCGCCTGTGTGTGGTGTGTAGGATGACGGCATCGGGGTGCGCTCCCAACCCCCCGTCGGAAACCGCATCGTACTAGAAGCACTTACAGCCATGTTGCCCTGCATACCGGCGTCGAGGTACGTCAAGAAATGAAGGTTGTGGTTGGAAGAATGGCGGCTGCCTCGTGCGTCCTAAAAGGGGGAGTTTTGTTTGCTGCAGGCACAGGGGCCCGTGCACGTGCACTGTCTGACAGCCAGACCCTACACCGCGCAGGAAGGGAAAGGACGTTGGGAGCAGAGAAGCCGTTTGACTACTGTCTTGTGCCTTTTTAGAAGGTGCGTCCCCCGCGTTGCCCCCAATTTAACCCTGTACGACGTAGTAGTTGACTAACTGACTGATGAGAAGACGACACAAACCGCGCCTGTAACTTGTACAATCTGTTCGGTTCCTACACGACGAAAATGTGTCTCTCTGGAAAACTAGTTGCCCATGTCTCCGAGTTTTCCCACTTTCTTCTGACCAGGCTGGCCCAGGAAGAAGGTTTAGTTCTCAAGACGGAAGCGCAAGCCCTGCTTTGGATGATTGTTGTTCTTTGTTTCTAACAGACCGAGACAGAGGAGGATGAACCACTTTTGCACGCCGCACATAACTTACCACTATCTTACGCGCCGAACCACTAAAGACGAGCTTGGCCGAAGCAACTTTTTATATTGATTACGTGGCAACTGTAGAAATGCTATAACCTGATTCGAATTTCAAAATGGGCCGTCGCACGAGTGCGCTGCATCCTAGATACCTGAACATCAGTCATTGATGCATGGCCACATCGTAGGTAGACCTACGATGTGGCCAGACTGTGCCATGCGCACTCTGGCATTAATAAAGACTACATCTGAAGTATATCACCACAATCTCCAGAAGGCTGCCCATTCTCATAGTATAACGCCCTCAAATTCGCACTCTCATTATCCAGTTCTCTGCCGAGGCCCAACGGACCAATACTCGCCAGTGAATTGCAACTTGTTCGCCACTCGCAAGGTTTCCCGGTCAACTTACACCACGACGCCCATGTTGGCCCGCCCCAGGTTGTGCACGCGGAAGCCGACGTAGATGGTGCTTCGGTTCGCCAGCGTGAGCATGCTTTCTTGCATCTGCAAGTCTCGTTATTCGTGTCGCCGGTCTTTCACACATTCCCAGGCCGACAGAGGCCGCTTGTCCCTTTGTACTGCGCCTTACTCATAAAGAACGGCATGTCGCAGTGGGACGTTGTCGTCTTAGCCTCGATAAAGTACTGCGGCCTCTCGCCGGACCTTGAATTCCTGTCCAGGAGCCATCAAGATATCTTGGGTGACCTTGTCCCCTTGTTGAGTCTGACGGAGGCTGTTCGCTGGGCTGCCCCATCATCCATTCAAATAGCCGTTTACCAAGCGCTCTAACAGTGATGGAATCTCGGTCGTCCTTGTTTCATGGCAGGTAGACCCCGAGACCGGACGGCGTTTCGTCGACGAGGGTTACAATGTCACCAACAACTACATGACATGTGCCGTCTTGGGTGAGTTTGAGGTCGGATGTAATACCACTTGTTCCGTATACTTAGGGTTATTCCGTATGGGAGCACTTCCTGGTGCGTACGCAGAATCAGTGGCCACGTCTCGCCTTCTCCGCCTCAAAGTGGCAGGTTGAACCAGGCGTGTTTCACAACATCCTGTGCACCAAGCCGCTCGTCCTTCTGGTATCTTAATAGTTTCTCCAACAGATCTGCTAGATCCTTAGCCTCGGCATCTGATATCGCCTGATGCTGAAACTCTGCGCGTTTATGGCCGGCAGAACCAGGCCGATCCATGATCTTCTCGTAAACCTATAAGCACGCTTCGTACCCGGCTCGGCGATTCCATGCGGCGCCAGTGTCAGGCTAGGCGTCCCAGTCTCTGGCTCATCTTCATAGAATTCTGCCCATTGTCCTGGTGGTCGACCGAGGACAGAGGCAATCTCACCAACATACTCCATTTTCGAGAGAGAGACTAGCTGGAATACGTCGAAAAGTCGCCGGCCGAGTCGAATTTCGTACAGTGTGCATCCTAGAGACAACAGATCCATCGTAATGCCACCAGAATGGTCGAGAACAACCTCTGGAGCCGCATAAGTAACCGGAATACCAAAAGAGGAGGGTTGCGGCTGCTAATCTATATAAAAGGACTGTCCAAAATCGATTACCCCAATGCGTGGAGGATTATGAAAGTGATTGACGTCTTCAAAATCGACTGGATAAACAAGATATGTGGGTGCGTAAGGTACTTCTGGGGTTGGGCGAGAATCGCGGCGAATGTGCACGTCTGTCGTTACCGGCTCTCCAAGCAACGACATCACCTCTTGCTCGCCGAGGCCGTCAAGGCTCTGCAACTTCAAAAGTATATTTGACGGTCGGAAATCTGCCATGCAAACTAATTAATATAGACCGTCAGAGCTGTGGTTGTTGAGCTCACCTGCGTGGCAGATACCGCGAGTGTGAAGCGAAGTCAACGCCTTGGCGGCTTGTTGGGATACTTGGCGAATTATGTCGACAGCATTCTCCTCCTCCCCAAAGTTACGTCCCGCATTGTCCACCGTTGGGCCGAGCACGGGATAAACGAGGCAGACATGTGTTCCGTTTGGGTTTTGGCTTTCGAACCGTTTCAGAGGAAAGCACAGGTATTTATCGGCATCTCTACTCCCCAGACTTATAGAAGCGAGCTCAAGACTGTCTTTTCCTTGTTTCGCTGGCCACAAGTATCTTGACAGCAACGTAGGTCGGTACGTCAACTTTCTGGTCTCGGCAGAGCCAAACGGTCGAGTAGTCGCCATGGCCTAGCTTCTGAATGACGCGGTATTGGCCATTGAGAAGCTCGTCTTGCAGATGGATAGGATGGTACCCGCCAGGTCGATACCCGTGAAGCTTTTCCAGGTCCTCATCCAGTCCCCGAATGTAGAGCCTCCTCCACAGGTGCTCATCTGCTTTAGGCAAATCTGGGACGGCTCGGCCGACGCCTGCTTTGAATGGTCGAGTGGTCTTGGTAGGCAGCTTGGGTGGCATCTTGCATCGCGAAAAGTAATGAAGAGAAGCTTTGTCGTCAATGCGTTTCGCGAATGGCTTGGTCAGACGGGAACATAATTTCAGCAATCGGCAGGTAGACGCTCTAATATTGATCCGATGGCCCCACCGACAGCATTGTCCAGCATACACCGTTCCTGGCGGCAAAGCCCGTGTTCGCTGTGTTTGCCTCCCAGTACGACAGAGATGAAGGGATGGAAATGATGGGATTCGCTTTTGATTAGTTATCACACGATCTCGAAACCAGCATCCACGATTTTCCATTTTCATTTTGCGACTAACTCGGCCTGAACCGTCGACATAATGGCAAGTCAAGTATGGTACAAGCAGCAACAAAACAGATTATCCAAGTCTTACATGCCACCAATGATGCTGTAGCCATTATGAAGATGTCTTGCCATGTCATCCGCTCTAGAAGCGACTTCCAGTGCTGTCAGTTCTGATGATAGGGTTGTATACGTATGAGATGGAGGATGATAGGGAAGCCGAAGTAGAACGGCAACACGAATCAGCTGCCCGCGGATCCAGTCTTGTTGCCCAGGACGTAACAGCCGAGCGATGAGACAGCCATTTGGACTGACTAGCACGTTCAAAAGCCGACTCAACGGCCCAAGAAGGTGCCAGGCACCTTGTGCTATTGCATGGTGTTTGTGCTCATTCTGAGAAACAACGGCTTCGCTCAAGTATTCCTCCCATTTGCGCAATCGGGCGTCGCTCCGGGGTAGGGAATGCTGACTAGGAAAGGTAATAGCCGGATCTGAAAAGTCGCCGAGACCTGATGGCCGGACTCGGTTGCCAAGGTAAAATGGCACGACATAGCATATTTCGTCAACAATGACCTGCAAGTCTTCTTGCAGTGTGGTTAGAACAGAGTTTGACCAGAACTCGGTGCCATCCAAGTCGCCCCTTTTTTCTCCGAGTCGGATTTCTCGTTGGTCCAAGAGAACAAGGAACATCTGGATACATTTTAGGCGATAGTACCGCCACAAATTCCAGATGGATGCTACCTGACAAGAGTTGTAAACATCGCATGTCTCTTGGTAGCTGATACATGACGATGAAAAGTCCCGGCCGCTGGTCAATCGCAGCGGACGCCAGTGCTCTGGCAAAGTTTGCGCCCAGATCAACAGACGTCTGTGGATGCACATCGCCTGCCGAATCCATTCCAAAGGGTCAGGCGGGCAAGGCGACGAGGATTGCAGGGAAGGCTTTCCCAACAACGCAGCGTGGTCGGCTTGCAGATGAACAATATCGTGGCCGATCTCGTCGAGCATGGAGCTTGGATTCAAAGGCGCCGCCGTTCCATATCTGGCTCGTATTTGTGACAACGCTGGATCCGAGAGAAGTTGGCCGTTGCGTAGAGCCAACGAAACCTCGACATGCAAGAGATATCGAGCTAGACATGATTTGACCGTTGTGCCCGATGAATCGGTAGCATTGGACGAATCCGGAAGCTGAAGCAAGGAGATGGCTCCATGTAAATGATGTCGCAATACCGTCTGCGCTGTGTATACACCGGCCACGTTTTCGCGCCAGTGCAGCAGAAGAGTAGCCAGAATCGTGTGAGGTTTTCTGCACTCCGCGGGATCTTGAAAAGCCGCACGGAGACGAACGAAGCATTGGCCAAGTGCCTTGTCGGGAGACAGGAACGCAGCCGGCCCATCGGCCCACAGAGCCAAGTAGTTGCAAGAGACCACAGAGACAGCAGTGGCCAGAGGTGATCCCGCCGGCTCCGTGTCGAGTATCGGGATGATGGTTTCAAAAAGCCCACGAGTCGATTCGAGCCCTCGGCCAATGGTTACACATTCGTGCAAGAAGAACTTGACCGCCGCATCTTTGTATGCTGTTTGTACGAGCGAGGAGTGCATAGCATCGGCAGGCGGAAATGCAAGTTTTAATTCCCGACTCTTCAAGTCCCTTTCCGGTTCCTTTTCGACATTCCTTTCAAAGCTCTGTTCAGGCTCCCAGGGCTGTGGAAGTGTGCTGACAAATCTCTGGCTTTGGTCCTTGTATCGGATTTTCCGTGGATTTTTGTGGTATCCTTTGCATTGTATGCCAGTCTTGATGCAGCGTTGACAGTAAGGTTTCGTCTCGTCGCATTTGACACGGCGTTCTCGGCAGCTGTCGCATCGTCCGGAAGGCCCATGGTTGACCATTTTCCCCCCCCCTTTTTTTCTTATGGAACTTTGACTTCTCTTCCAGAAATGGTGAGTCTTTTGCGACTGCGTATAAAATTGCTGAAGCCCTGAACGTTTTGCTTATCGCAGGCAGGATTTTTACTCCGAAGCTGTAGGCAGCCATTTCAGCCTTCCCCAATTACGTCGTTATCGCAAAATAATTCCCCGTTTCAGTTTAGTCCAGTCTCTCTTCTTGTGGTTGATTTCTCCGTTAATGATGATGATGATATTTAACGCCGCGGGGAGGGCCGCAAGGCCCTCCAGACCTCCCTAGGGGTATGGGGCGTGCTATGCTAGGCTGTGTGTCTATATAGCAAAATCCTACATGTGGTGGTTGTGGCCGGCCGGGGGTCGCCGCCGGAGCCTTCGGCTTCCGGTGTCGACTCTCCCGGTCCTTTGGCCTGTTAAGGTTCCTGTCGCCTCCCTTCGCGCTGGTAACCTGTTTTTCGGGTGCCGGTGGCCGGTGTAGGCGTACCTTGATCGGCGCCGCCGTCTGTAGGGCGTCCCTATCCTTAGGCTAGTGCATGTGTTTTTATAGTTTTGCGTGATTTTTCGTAGTGTGTAAGTGTAGAAGGAAATAATAGTAAACTAAAGAGAGAGCTAAATTAAAACTATATAAGAGTAAACTAACAAGTGCTAAACGCTTAAGATTGTAAAGTAAGGCTTTAGGCCGTTAAGGCAAAGAGTGTGTATAGGGGTAATATAGAGTCCCTTAGCCCTTTAACGCTACGTTAAGTTTTGCTATTACTGCTTAGGCTATTAAGGCTAGCTATAATAAGGGTTTTTACGTTATTATTATGTTGTATAGCTCCTATTACCGCTGTTTAAAACGTAGCAAACGTTTAAGGGGACTGTAGCATTTAAGAAAGGTACTACTAACGGTATAGGATTGTGTCCGCCCGCTAGGGAGGCGGTAGGTTGTTATTATAAACTAGGATTAACGGCTAGTACTTAATACGCCGCTTGTAAGCCCTGTAGTAGACGATGTAGTCTAGCGACCGCTCGGCGCTATAGTAGTAAGTAAGCGTTATATCTAAGTGTTAGAATTTATAGTAATACTACGCAAAGTCCCTATGCCTTGTATAAAGCGTAAGGAAGTAGTATAGCTATACGTAGGTAAGGTGCTAGACGGCCGGTAGCCTAGTCTTTTAGTGCTTTTCCTTTATAGTAGCTTAACGGTACCGTTAGTTTAGGGAAGCATGTATTCGTCCCTATTACGTAAGGGTAGTGTTATAGAGTGTGTAGCGGAGAGTTTGTTTAAGGCTAGCCGCCGTTAGTCAGGCCTTTAGGTTTACCGTTGCGTCCTCCTATAGCGTTGCTTTTGCTAGCTAGTTAGCTAGCTCGTTACTAAAAATGTTTGTATGCCCTAAGCACTATTTAGGTTAGACTTTAAATTGCTAGGTAAGGGCGTAAAAGGCGTTAAAGTGTTCCTAAGAGGAGGCAGCCCGTCTTCCGTTATTACACTATATTACGCTAGTGTTATTAGAGCATACCTAGAAGGTGTGTCCCTGTTCGTACTAGCTAGTCGCCGCTTACAGTCCTCGTAAAGCGCTTATTGCTTTAGCGTTAAAAACGACGGCGTAGTCGTTAATAGCCGCACTATAGGTAATGCTTAGCGTGTTGCGCTATCCTTAGAAGACAACGTATCCGTACCCGTTATAGTAAGGCCAGCTTAGGTTAGTAGAGCCATCTAGGTATATAAGGATGTCGGTGTTAGTCCGGCGGTTTAGCTAATTGCGGAAGAGCTTAGCTGCTTTCGCTTTTAACTTGCTGTTAGTAGGGTTAGCCGTTAACTAAGGGCCGTATTAGGGCAGCTAAAGGATCGCCTAGGGCACTGCGCAGCCTTCTTGTCTAAGTCGCTATAGGGTCGTTTTTAGTTAGAAGGGGGTTTTAGCCCCTCGGCTGCGTAGGATCGTAGGTAGGGGGATTTTACAGACGAGTAGGTGCTAAGGGTCTACCGTGCGTAAGCGGTATACTATGCAAAGCCTTTTAGCTTTTATAGCGGCGTCCGCTATTATAACGCCTGCTTTATAGCATAGCAGTCTGTTTAGGGTAGTCCTTTAAACTAAAAGGACCGCCTTATAGGCTGTCTATATAACCCGTTACATAGTAGTAAAGTGTTAGCCTAGCTAGGCGCTAACTAGTCCTTCGTCCTAGTCTGTTACCGTATATAATCGTCGTATAGCATGTCTAATAGCAGGTTTCTGTCTCTCGCTATACTACGCCTACGCTCTGTATAGTAAAGCGGGGAGTACGTAAGTAGTAACCGCTAGCCTAGTAAAGGACAGGGGTGGTCCGTAGACGGTGTTAGCAAGGTGCTAGAGGTAGGTAGCCACCCGCTCTACGGCCCTACACCGTTCTATTACGTGTCTTTTAAACGACAGCTTCCTGTCTAGCTACAACCCTAGCTAGCGTAGTGCCGGTAGTGTTATGCTACTGTTTGTCGGCAGGGGGACTGGCTAAATGGTAAGGCCGTTAACAACCACTAGGGGGTTGTTAGACTTATGTTTCGTAATGTGTAGCAGCTCGTACTTCTTTAGGGCGAACTAGACCTTGTTATCTGCGCCCTACTAGGTTACTGCGCAAAGGTTCGCTACTAGGAGGTCGGCGTATTCCTGTAGAGTGCGTCCCGTCCTAGTAAGGGCTATATCGTCTGCATATCTAAAGCGTAGGTTTATGTCCCCGTTTAAAAGCTCCGCTATGTATAATAGAAACAGTAGAGGGGACAAGGGGCTGCCCTGTAGCGTGCTACATTGTAGCCGACGTAGGGGGGTGGTGTGTCCGTTTAAGCGCACCTAAACCCTGCGGTTTAGGAGGAATAACTGCACGAGGGCGACCGTCTGTATGTGCTAGCCTTGCTATAGAAGTTGCTACGTAAGGCGTTAGTAAAGTAGTACGTTAAAGGCACCTTAAACGTTTATAGTAAGCACGGTAAAGGATTAATTCTAGCTAAGCGCCTACTACGCGTTGTAAACTAGGCATGTAACTAGGTTTAGTAACGAGCGGCTAGGCAGCGCGCCTATCTGTTATAGGCTAATAACGCTAAAGGCTATAGCCGCTTCCATTATTCGCTTAGCTATAAGCCTTTCTAAACCTTTGCTAAGAACTAAGATAAGCGCGATAGGTTGCTAGGCCTAGGGGCTTAAGAGATCCGTCTTGTTTAGCTTTAAGAGCATAACCACTTTTGCTAGCTTTTAGGCTGTAGGGAAGTAGGCTATTTATAGGTAGCCATTGTAAAGGTAGGTAATTATAGGTCTAAGGAAGCTTTAGCAAGCCTTTAAGAGTCTAACCGTAACCCAGTTAACGCTTAGGGATGTGCTAAGGACTCTAACGGCGTACCGTTACGCCTCCTCTAGTATCGCCGGCTAGGTGCAGTTTAATAGAGGGTTCGTCCTTACTAAGGGTTCGTCTAGTAGGTTAAGGGCTAGGTTGTTATTAGCTGTGTACCTCTTTATAAGCGCGTTTACCAGTGCGTACGCCTTCTTTACTATGGTAACCAGGCTTTACCCTCCTATAACAAGAGGCGGCGCTTTAAGTTACAGTCCTAGTTTATACTAGCCGGTAATGCGGTAGAGCTGCTTTACGTTTTACACACTGTCTATCCTTATCTGCTAGTAGTTGCCTTTTACGCGGCAAACTTTGGTAAGAAAGGCTTTGTCCTCTCCCGTTAGGTCCGTTATAGCCTAACTCTCCTCGTTAGTTATATAGGATTAGTCTGCCGCCCTTTAGGCCGTAACACATTTAGCAGTCTACTAGGGTACACTGCGGCCGCGGGTCCTACTTAACTTGCCCGTAGCTCGTAGCGCACCGTTCTACATCTCTTAAAACTGGTCTAACTAAGTGTTTACTGCTTAAGGGCTAGTAAATTCGGGGCTAAGCGGTTAGAGTGGCCGTATAAACGCGTTACATGTTTTAGCGAAGCGTACTAGGCGGTCCTCTAGTATCTGGTAATATACCTACTTAAGCGGCTCCTGCCCTTTCCTTAGGATGGTTGTCTAAAGCGTCTTATGGTTAGAGCCGCACCGTAGGTGTTAGTCGACATCCGTATAGACAAAGGGTATATTTAAGAACACTAGGTCTAGCACATGTCCTGCCCAGTAGGTAGCCCTTCCCAGCTCCCCCGTATAGAGCATGTTCTGCTCCTAAGCCTAGTGCGCTAGGCAGCCTCCTTCATATAGCTGTAATCTCCTTAGGTCCTAGTAGTTATATGTAGCGTTAAAGTCCTCGCTAACTACTAGTCGGAAGGGGGGTAAGATGCTACAAACATAGGCAATAATATCGGGCGTAGTAGGGGCTTTATAAGCGTTTAGGTAGGTCGTGCCGTTAACGTCGATCTATAGTGCGTCCCTTAAGGGCTAGTCTAGGCGGCGCTAGTCTGCCGCTAGTCCTCTATGTCTATAAACATAAGTTAGCACTCGTAGTCTGTTCGTCTTATCGTCCTAGCTGTCTAAGGGTGTAAAGAGATTATATAAGGGGTGGTTTTAAGTGCGGGTCCCTAGGTGTGTCTATAGCTCTTAAACATATAGGATGTCTATGCCTTACTAGTAAGAGAGTTTTAGGATAACAATGTAAGCTGCCATACCCCGTCTAGTGTTGTACTAGGCGACTTAAATGTCTCGCAGCTTCTGTCGCCTATTGTTGCGCCTCCTTCGTTAAGGCGGTAATAACGGCGCTAAGGGTTAGCTATTTATGTATACGATCGTTATTATAGTCGATCGCGCTAAAGGCAGTAGCAGCTATAGCGTCGATGTTATACACCGGCGTAGGTGTATCCTTAGTTCTATCTAACTTGCGCCGCATTATAAGGGTTTAGTCGTTAGTTACTACCGTTATAGAGCCCTCCTTAGAGCTTTGCAGCTTTGCTATAGTCTCTATGCCTCCCTCTTTGCTGTCGCTAGGGGTAGCGCTAGGGCTAAGGCTAACCGTAATAACCAGGAGGGCGGCGTTACGGTTTAGGGTGTTAACGCCGCTTAAGAGCGCCTTAAGGGCAGGGGCGGCGGCTGTTAAGCGCGCGCCCTCTGTGTCGTCCGTGTTAGAGTTAGAGGATGTAGTCTGCGTGTTAGCTAGGCGGTAAGCCTTTACTCCTACGCTCCGTACCTTTTACAGGTTAGCTTGCAAGATAGGCACGAGCTTGCCGTTGGCTCGTCTAAGGGCTGCGGGGCAGCCCCTATGTCTAGCTAGGTAGGGGCTATAGTAGTTACTACATTTAGGGGGGTTTAGGCAGTTAGCCTCGTTATAGTTAAGGGCAACCGCGCTATAGTTGTTACAGCGTCGCTTCCTATTATAGCGTTAGCCGTTATAGTAGCCTTAGCAGCCCGGGTTATAAAGGTGTATCCTAGCCTTACGTTTTAGCTTAAAGGATAGGGAGCTCGTCTTAAAAACCTAGAATGGCTTAACGGGTGTTAAGAAGGAGATCGCCTAGGCGCACTTAGCGCGCAGGGTAGCGTCGTCTTTAGGGATTTAAAGGACATAGCAGACTAGTATTAGTCCGGTCTAGCGGTGGGCTTCGTCCTTAATAAGGTTTGCAGCCTTAACTAGTGTGTTACTAACTAGGGAGACCTAGCTAGCTAGCACGTTAGCTAGTATGTATGTCTACCACTTGCTAGGGAGGCTAATGTTGTCCGTAGTAAGGTTATAGCGGAGTTTGTTTTAAATCGCTAGGTTTAGGATCTTCTCCCTACTAGTCTGGTCGCAAGGGGTTATAGCGTAGCCAGTCTTAGTGTTAGTAACCTTAGTAACGCTGCCCTGTGCTAGTTAGGCGCGCTTCTCTACGATTTCGCAGACCGCCTATATCGTCTGTCTAAGGGCTTAGTGTCCGGTGCCGTCTAGGTTGTAGGTGCTAAGGGTAACTAGGACGCGTTTATCTACGTGTTCCTTGCGTTTTAGGGTTTAAGGGGCTATTCTTACGCGGTTGCTTTAGTAGCCACTAGTGCTAAATAATCCGGTCTAGCTGCTCCTGCTCGGTGTGTAAGCGGCGTTAGCGTAAGAGGTAGCCCGTAGCTTTTTAGTCGGCTTAGCATTTCTACTAACCGGCGGAAGGGTTAGGGGTGTTACTCTAAGGGGTGTCGTCTTAAGGGAGCCGGTAAGGGTGCTGTTAAGCACCGTAACTAGGTTGTCTACTATAACGGAGACGATCTAGGCGTTAGCTGCCTAAGTCTTTAAGACCTTGTTTTTAAAGTCTTAAAGGTAGGCGTAAAGCTATAAGGCTTACTAGATCTTTAAGTTTACAGTCTGTACCTGCTTCCGGAGCGCCTAGATAGCTTTCTAAATGCCTAGAGGTGGTGCGTCCCGTTACTGGTTAACCTTCGCGGTGTTTGCGTTGTTAAGCGGTGGGATAGGGGTAACGACCACTGTCTTAAGCCGTTTTGCCTAGGGCAAGTTTAAGGGGGTAGGCACTGGCGACGACATGGTGTAGTCGCTGTTACGTGCTTCTATTAGACGCTTCGGCGTCGCGGGGGGAGGTTGCGTGACGCAGGCCATGCTGCGAAAAGGGGGCTTAAAGCCCGATGTGAAGAGTTTTGCTAGCGTTGTTAAGCTTTTTGCTGTAAACTGGCTGGCAGCGCTAACAGCTGCTGCTAGTGCCAGGATAAAAACAGGAGAAGGTGGTTGATTTCTCCGTAGTCGCCCTAAAATACCCATTCTGCCCTAAAAATGCTAAAAAATGCTGCTGCCTTGATGATCGTCTTGGTAATCGGTTTTAACTCTTGGAATTAACATATACCAGAATTTTAAGCAATTCTAACTGCCTTTGCACGCCGTCATTCCGTTCGGTCGTGGCAAGGATCATCTCCTTACAAAACGAATGCCCGTTCTGGAATAGTAGGCTTACGAGACGTGAACAATATGACCCTCAAAGGTAATGTTGGGTAGAACAAAGGTATAAGTAGCCATGCTCTAAGAAAGACAGTCAGTCGGTATTCTGCATAGAAAATCAATCAAATCTTTAGAAAGTCCCATTGGCATTTCGGCAACATCTCAATCTCTAGCGACGATGAAGATCAGCTCACCATCTTCTGTTCTCTGCTCATCAGCGGCCTTGCTTCTGACTGCAGAGTATGTAGCCTCTGCTGATGTTCCGACTCTTCTTTTAAGTACCGACAACTCGTTTAACTTTGAGCTGCTTAACCCCTTGGGTTCTGCCACAACCGGGGGCGGGGACATCGCCGAGGTTCTTAGTGCTGCTAAGAACATTGAGGCTGGCGATTTTGAGTCCTTTAGTCTGAATTTCTGGAAACTTGCTAACCAGACCAAAGCCCGTGCTCTCGACGAGGAGATTGCTTATGATCCAATCAATGTCCAAGACTCTTGGTTCTCTGCCGCCAAATACTTTCGGCGGGCCGACTTTTATCTGCACGGGAACTGGGACGATCCTCGGTCGAATCTTCTCTGGGCTGAGCAGACAGTGGCGTTCGACAATGCCATCCACTCTCTTCCAGTGCCTGGTGAACGTGTCAAGATCCCAACGGACAGCTTTACCATTGAGGGGATTTGGTACGCTGCCCATGCAGTCTCTGCTGCCTCTACCAATACCAGCGCCCAGACGCAGACTTTGGTCCTCACGAATGGGTATGACGCCTCGCAAGAAGACATATACCACCAATACGTCGCTGCGGCACTGGCTCGCGGATGGAACTGCTTCACCTTTGAAGGTCCAGGGCAGGGCACCGTGCGTCGCGACCAGAACATTGGGTTTATTCCGGACTGGGAACGTGTCGTCATACCTGTCGTGGATTATCTCTTGACAGAAAAGGCGGCTCAAGTCGATCCCGAGCGTCTCGTTCTGCTAGGAAACTCAATGGGTGGATACCTGGCGGCTCGCGCCGCGGCTTTCGAGCACCGGCTCTCGGCCGTCGTGCTTGATGGGGGCATTTGGGACTTTCATGCTGGTTTTGCAGCCCAACTTCCAGAGTATCTACAGGCGCTTTTTAACACTGGCAACCAGTCGGCCTTTGACGATAGCATTCTCGCGTTGATGGCACTGACAAATACCAGCACCACAATCCGGTGGGGCGTCGACCAGGGTTTGTGGCCATTTTACACCCATTCTCCCTATGAGTGGTTGAACATGACGCGCGCCTATGCTATAGAAGATGTCGTGGACAACATTCAGGCTCCTGTTTTCATCGCTGACGGCGAATATGAGACAATCTTCACCGGCCAGTCGGAAACGCTGAAGGATGCTCTCGGAAGCAAAGCAACGTTACATATCTTCAACGGCACAGCGGGCTATCATTGCCAGATTGGGGCTGTAAAGGAAGCTAATAGTGTCATCTTTGGTTGGCTGAACAAGACGCTGAGGAAAAAGTGAGGACAGGATATTTTCTATGCTGGTCTAGCAGCCCATTCGATCGCAACGCATGACAGACAACTGCAATTCAAACAATGCCTGCCCCAATTACTAGGAACTACATTTTATCTAGAGATCTGTCAGCTCAAAGCGTATACTTGTAGCTAAAGTTTCATATCATTGTTTTTCTCAACTTTTAGTTTTTCCTTGGAAGTTCTAGCACCTCGCACATTACTAACACATTGCCAACTACTACATTAAATCAAGCAATATCTGATTTTTGCGCAAAGGGCTACACGCATCTCTTTAGAGGTGAGTTGTATTGGGGGTCGGTCTGACTGGCGAGAGAAACTGGATGGTCCCTCTCCGGGATGTGTTGTGGACTTTTGGTTGATTAGACGGAGACAGTACTACTGCAAGTCCAGCGGCGCACTATGGAGTACAAGGCACAGGCGTGCCCGAAGCTGTTATAATCTATGACGATACAAAAGCCAAGTACTTCATTAATGATTGTGAGCACTGCAATAATTCCGCAGCTTATACACGATAAGAAAGCAGGCTGGACTCCCCCATAAAAGACAGGTAGACTGGACAAAGGTAGAACAGCCGAATTAAAGTTGGTGAGGGCAATATACGTAGAGCAGACTGAGCCCTGGTCCGCGCGCACAACGCAGGCTTGGTTCACCAGTCAACCTACCCACGAGAATATGATCTACTGAAGGACTTGGAGCTTACTGCAAGCCGTGTAACTGGTCCAAACGTATATATTTCTAGGGATTGCCGTAGGATCTTTACTTAAGGCATCATTTGTGTTACAGACTAGAGGTGCACTGAGCAGAAGCCACACATTGTCTCTTACCGGCGTAATATTATACAAATAGCCAAAAATTATCGTAAGTACTCTGTAAAGGATGCCGGCGTGACCGAACTTGTCAACAGGCCGAAATCGGCCACGTGGAGTGTACGGAGTTCGTCCCACCTATTTAGTGGGGGACTCGGAATGCCCGGCAGTACGGATTAATCTACTCAGTAGACCTTTCATCTCCTAGCCGCAGTGTCTGTAAATTTTAAAATGTCTTCCGAAGCTTATGCAAAGTGGTAAGATACTGCCAGAAACTCGGCTTAAGGCAGAGGGTTCAACACTGTGAATATAATGAGGTCTTTCGACTACTAAGGCGGTGATATCGGGGAAGAAGAACCGCTCCTAAGGTGCTGCGACTTTCATGGGTCAGACACCAACTTACTCCCGCTAACCAATCAAAGGTCGCCAGTGGCGCACTGGCCATAATCTAGTTTACTATTCTGACAGATACTTGAATCCCTAAATCCAGATTGTGGTGTGCGGGCTGGTTTAGCTAATACTAGCAAGGATGCAGGCTGGCCCTAACCAAGTCAGCCTACTCCGTACGATATTAGCAGCGTAAATTATGTAATCCATCGTCTTTCTCACGTCTACGGACTGCGGCGCCGAGCGATCGCCAGACCACATCGTGCACTGCAGGACTCATAGGCGGCGCCTCCGGCACTGGCCGTCGATCCCGGTCCGCGAGGACGACCCGCCGCCTCCCCAGCGGGCGGACACGATCCCATACCGTCAGTGGTACCTATCCCATCTGCTACAATCCCCCCAGACGTTTGTTACGTTTTGGGCAGCGATGATGGGGGCCACCCAACATAACAACAATGCGGAGACCCCTGTTGCAGTCAGCCTTAACAGCCTAGACAGTAACAGCGGCACTTAACGCAGCATTATAGGGCTAGGGGACTCCTTATTACCCCTATACACACTCTCTGCCTAAACGGCCTAGAGCCTTACTTTTGCGATTATAGGCGTTTAGCTCTTATTTGCTTTTATATGGTTTTAATTTAGCTCTCTTTAGTTTACTGTTATTTTCTTTTATACGCACACACACTATAAAAATCACGTAAAAAAACTATAAAAACATATGCACTAGCTAAAGGATAGGGACGCCCTACTAATAGCGGCGCCGACTAAGGTCCGCCTACGCCGGTTAACTTACCAGCACCCGAAAAACAGGTTACTAGCGCAAAGGAAGGCGACAGGAACCTCGACAGGCCGAAGGGCCGGGAGAGCCGCCGCGGACCGGGAGCCCAAGGCCCCGGCGCGGCCGCCCCCGGCCGACCACAACCACCACATGTAGGATTTTGCTATATAGACATTAAGCCTAGCATAGCACGCCCCATACCCCCAGGGAGGTCTGGAGGGCCTTGCGGCCCTCCCCGCAGCGTTAAATATCATCAATCAATCAATCAATCTCACGTCTACGGAGTACATAGTAATCATTTTAATGCTGCTCTTTTGCTCCTTCTCCTGTAAGCTGGAAGGCCGTATGCAAACTTGCATACTCTAGCACAAGCTGCCGAGGAAAGCTGACTAATACATATTGCTACTTAAATGTCCCTGGCTTTGCAGCCAGCCCTTCTGCTTGACCACCTGATTTAATAAGAGTCCGCAAAATTATTACACTCGTACGCGTAGAACGCTTCCTTTATATGACTAACGGAAATGAACAACTAGCAGAATGCGACAATATACAGCTTGCGTTGTCCGCCGATACATCCGGCCGGTACATCCGGTGGAAGTTCGTCGTAAGGTGCGTAGAAAACCCGTACGTGGGCAGATTTGCAACTTTAACAAGCTTGCTTTTAGCATAGCACTAAAATATAAGATTTTGTTATCTGATCACTAGATAATCAATATCAGGGTATGTTAAGTGGAACCTGCACACACGTGATACACGTGACCTACCCAAAATACCGCCATACACGACCGCCTTAAAATCCCGAAAGGGATGAAGCCGTACGCGCTCCCTAACCTCCTGACTTCCGGTAATTGCATCCTAGCGCAAGGGAGGCTCCCTTCCGGAGCTGGACGCGTTAATCCCCTGCATTACAGGGACCTTAGAAGTGTAGGAATTAGGTGGGATGGAGGCCTCTTTCTATGTATTTAAGGTGTAGGTAGACGCAGGTTAGAGCAGGGCTGCTTAGACTTTTTGCTTAGTTAGTGATTTTATTAATCTATTTAATTGCTCTATTTAACAGTTATAAGCCTGGCTTGCGTCTAATTAGACTCCTCCTTTATACTCCTTATACACTTATTTTATAGTATATAGGACTCTTAGACTTTAACCTACGCCTTTTACCTTTATACTTCTTTCTTCCTACCTTAGTAATTAACCCGATTACTCGCTTAATTTATCCTACTTATTTAACCCTTCTCTTTCTTTCTCTCTCTTTTAAGCTTTAACTATAACGGATAACAAGACGTATAAAAGGCTTCCTTTACTACTAAGGCTTAAAAGTTTATAAGACTAGAGTAACTAGTATAAAAAGCTAAAGCAGGCAGTAAAAGATAAAGGAGTATAGGAATACCTAGATCCTTTAAAACCTATTAAACTAAAGGAGCCTACCTAACTAGACTTTAATAAAGAATTAACTAAAACTAAAGGACGACTCTTTAACCGTAAGGAGAAGATTTAGCAGTCTTATAAAGCCTTTACTAAGAGACTAAAAAGTTTAATTAAACACTTAGTCTTAAGGGAAGTTATAGCTAGGACCTCTCCTAACTTAACCGATTAGTCTATTGCTTTTATAATTGTAGGAATTAAGAAGGCTTTAGTACTTAACGCTGCCGCCTACTACTAAGAGCTAGTAGACGAGTTCCTCTTAATTGTTAACCGTAAGGTAACGATTACTAACTAAAGGATATACCTTACTAATTTAATTAACTAGCTAAAGACTATAAAGCTAAAAGGCGTCTTTATAGATAGTAAAGCATTTACTTACTTTAGGAGGTTTATAACACCTTTAATTAGACTTAACTAGGTCCTTTTTAAAAAACATATAACCTTAACTACAATTAAGTTAATCGTATTAACATAAATACTAGTAAAGACGGCTAATAAGGTGTTAACAAACTACCTAAAGAACTATACCTTGCTAAACTAAGAAAAGGAGGATCTAGCTTTTAGGAAGGGAGGAAGGTTAAGGACAATAGCCCTTATAACCTACTAAGGCAAAAAAGCGGCTTTAAGAAAACGGGAATCTTATAACGTTTGTAAGATAAAGCACCTAATTAGCTCCTTTAACCCTTGCTACGACGCTTACAAGATCGTTTACCTAAACTAAAGCTTTATGCTATAGATTAGGACTTAGCTAATTAAGGGCGATAAGGCGGTAGTTAAGGAGTAGCTTACAATCTTAAAGAATAAGGAGAAGGTAACTACGTAGCGCGAAAAGGTCTTATAATAAAAGGAATTTAATTAGGATTTAACCTTTACTAAAAAGGTTAGGTTTATAAGAGTCGCCTTTAGCACTTCCTTTAATCTAGACTATCTTAAAAGAGACTAGATTATTACAAACTTTAGCGCAAGCTCTTACGTCTTTAATAATGCTAGCTTTTTTATAAATCTAACTCCCTTTAAAGAGAGCGTAAAAACCAGTAACGGGACAGTTTAAATTACTAAAAGAGGGAGCGTTAAGCTTAACTTAATGCTATATAACGGCTATAAGGCCACGTTAACACTTAAAAATGCCCTCTTCTACAAAACCTTCCCGCTAAATCTAGTAGCTACGCTTTAACTTAATAAGAAGTAGCTTTACTAGAACTAAGAGATCGGGACGATCTATTATAAGGACAGCAAAAACAACAGGACGCACTTTACTAAGCTAAAGTCTAAAGGAGGACTTGCTTTCTTTAACGTTTAACCGTAAGAAGTTAAGGCTACGGCTAATACTTTTGCTACAATTTACGTTAAACCTAATCAGACCTTTATACTAGAAACGGTAGAGTCTAATTAATCCTTTACATTAGAGACCGTAATCTTTAATTAGACTAATTAGACCTCTCCTATAAAGTCTATAAAATCTAATTAGGATTAAATCTACGGTAAAATCGCGCTTCCTATTACTGCCTAGTCTAACGCTAACGTAAAAGCTAATCCAACTGTCTAGCACTAGCGCCTAGCCTACGTAAGACTAAAGGCTGTTAAGGAGGTCCTTAGACGATTAGGCCTAACCCTTTTACGCAGACTAACAACGATTAAATGCAAAGCCTACATACTTGCTAAGGTAACGCGAGTTAATAGTAAGGCTACAATCGTCCCTATAAACAAGGCACTATTTGCCGAATTGTTAATTAACTTCTTCTTTTTTAACCTATCTTAAGACGGCTATACAATGCTAGCTATCTCTAGATGCTTAAACACTAGTAACATTTAAGCAAAGACCTTTAAGTCTAAGGATTAGGCTAGCGTGCTTAACTTTATGCTTAATATGGCTAACTAGACGAAACGGCGCTTTAACTGCGAAATTAGCGTTATTTACGGTAATTAAGACCGCATTTTCCTAGCTAATAACCTAACTAAAGCGGCCTTTTAGATTAAAGGGATTAAAACTAAACCTACTAATCCTTACACTTCCTTAAAAAACGGCTAGGCTGAAAGGGTAAGCAGGCTAATTAGCACAAAAGCTCGCACTATGCTAATTTATAGCGGCCTGCCGCCAGACCTTTAGGATAAGGCTGCTATAGCTACTGTTTACATCTATAACAGGACTGCTATAGCAACGACGGGATTACCATACTAACAGCTGTACTAATGGCTAAAGGACTACAATCCCTAGTTTTGTAACATAGACCTTAATTAGATTAAGCCGTTAATCGGACATCTAAAGGCCTACGGCTACAAGGCCTACCCCTTAACAACGAGGGCGCTTACTAATACGCATAAGAGAGACCTTAAGACTAAGCCTTACGCATACATTAGCTACCTCGTCGGCTACTAATCGACTACCTAATTCTATATTTAGGTCCCTTTACTTAATAAGGTTATTATAAGTAGTTACGTTACCTTTAACAAGTCCCTTTACTACACCGCGCCGCCGTAGCCGCCGTAGGCTCGACTAGTTATAAATCCTAACTTTATAATCTAGCTAAAGGAGTATAACGCTATTTATAGCGTTACCTCTTTATAAACACAGACGAGACCGTTTAAGGGGGTAATAACTAATTAGACTCCTTCTAAAAACACTGTTAACTCTAATTAAACTCCTTTAGCTAATAATACTAAAGTCTAGCTAATTAGAGCGCTAGACGACGACACCTTCCTAAACGCGTTAGAAATTCTTAAAATCTACTACCTAAGTAGCACATTAACACTAGGATCCTTTTAAACTGTAAACAACGATAAGATTGCTAACACCGATTAAAGTCGTTATTAACCTATATCTCTTAAATTAGCTTAATCGGCTAAATACAGGGATACTATTAAGGTTACGATTTAAGGCCTAGATAAAAAGAAATCGTAAGAAGGAGAATTAGCCTGGCTAACGCTAGAGGCCACCCTAAAGGTAACACTAATCGTTAAAGACCGCACCGAATCTTTTAAAAACCAATTAGACTATAAATCTCCTCCTCCTTTGCTAACGATAGCTCCTCCTCCTCTTCTTATAAAGCCTTAAAGGCTACGCACGTAACAACCTCCTCCTTTACTAACTAAGCCTTTACACCGCTTAGAGCGATTAGTTTTAGCGCGTAAGACGCTTAATAAATATCTCCTACTAGCCGTTAAGCAGATGGCTACGCTTATAATCGACATAGCCCTCCTAACGAAAGGAAGGCGTAATTAGGCTAACCTACTACCGCTACTAAAGTTATATAAGGAACTGCCGTAGCACCTACTATAAGAAGATTTTAAGACTGCGATAAAGGCTAAATTAAATACGTTAAAGAAGGTAAACACCTTTAACAAGATTAAGATTTACTAAGGCTTAAAAGATAATCTAATTCCGCTAAAGTAGGTGTTTACCTATAAATTTAACGAATTTAACAACCTTTAGCGTTATAAGGTAAGACTAGTAGTTAAAGGAGACCTTAAACTTCTAAACCAGTTAAATAACTACGCTATAACGCCGCTAATCGGTTATATTTATATCTTGCTTACAATCGTCGTTAAGTTTTAGCTCCGCCTGCTACAATTTAACGCAGTCTTTGCCTTTATATAAGTAAAGATTAACGCGCTAGTCTACACTTACCTACTACTAGGATATAACCGATTAGGTTACTGCTAGGAGCTTCGTAAGGGGCTCTACGGCCTACGCTAGTTACCTGCCTTATAGTATTAAAAGCTAATTAGTGTCGCCTAAACCCTAGGATTTATAAGACCTTTAGAGAGTCCGTATATCCTAACAGACGGGAAAATCATGCTGTTCTTTTACGTTAACGACATTAGGGTAATCTTTTATAAAAAATACTAGGCTTACTAAGACCTAATTTGCGTTAAGCTAATAGCCGCGATTAAGCTAAAAGCTAAAGGGGATATGTAATAGTTCCTTAACATTAATTTAATCCTTAACGGCTTAAGAGGCCTTTACCTTTTATAGGAAGCCTACCTTAACCGTCTAGTAACTAAATATAAGATTAACACTAACCCTTATTACCTGCTAAGGACCCCCTTCTCTAACTCCTTACAAGTTAGCGAGATTAGCGTATTAATAAATTAAGCTACGTCTAATTAAATTAGTAAATATAAGGAGATTAATAGTAAAAACCTATATCCTACGATTATTACTAGAATTAACGCTGCCTTTACCTTTACCTTCTTATCTTGCTTTTCCGCTAACCTTACCGTTTAGTAAGATAAGCTAAATTATTACTTGCTTAAATACATAGTAAGAACTAAATTACTATGCCTCTACTACCTTACTAACTATAACGGACCTAATCTAAAGATCTATTTAGACGCTGCCTTTGCTAATAGCGCTCTTAATTAAAGATCCTCTTATAGCTACGTAATCTTCCTCTTTAGCTGCCTAGTACTCTAAAAGGCCGGTAAACAACCCTTTGTTAGTACCTCGTTAACAAAGGCTAAATTCCTTACGTTAGCAGCTATTACAAAGGAGGCTATTATAACAACACGTCTTTTAGTTAACCTAGCCGTTAAACTTAATAATAATACGCTTACAATCTTTTATAATAACCGTTAAGCAGTACGCCTCGTAAAGCCTTTAACAATAACTAGCACCTAGTTAACTAAGGTCTGCTATGTTAACATTTATTACTACTAGCTTTATAAAGTCGTTGCTAAAGAAGACCTTACTATTAAGTAGATTAGCACTAACGAAATAGCTGCTAATAGCCTAACAAAGCCCCTTCCTTATTAAAAACATAAGGACTTTGTTTAAATGCTTAGGATATAGTATTACTAAGCTACGTTTATATAAATCGCGTATATTACTACTATAAAAGGATTTAACTCTCTCTAACTAATTAAACAGTCCCTTTAACTAATTAAACAGTCCTTTTAACTAATTAAACTCTTTTAGCGTCTAATTAAACTTTACTAATTTTACGCCTTAGAAATCTAATTAAACTTTACTAAAGGGCTGCTAACTAGCCTTTTAGACTAACCTCTTTCTTTCTTTCTTTTTTTCTTTCTTTCCTTCTTATTAACTATTACAAAGCCTTGTAGTTAAGACCCCTTTAAGCAACAGATCTTTAATTTAGGGGGGTGTGTTAAGTAGAACCTGCACACACGTAATACACGTAACCTACCCGAAATACCGCCATACACGACCGCCTT